>QLON01000762.1:99582-247297 GCA_003313675.1 Termitomyces heimii
CCTGCTCGGAGACGAAAAAAAAAAAAAAATTCTTCTTCTTCTTCTCGTTGTTTTTCAAGGTTCGCGGGGTTCTTGCTCAGTTGTGTCGGAATCAGTCTGGCGGCGGCGAATGGACGCGGGATCAAGACAGGAGCCGCTCTTCTTGGAGTAACCAAGTGACTCAGCCGCTGCGCTTCACTGTGGAGCAGGGGGGAAAATTCAAATCAACCGATATGTATAGAGCCCGTATCACATGTAATCTCTACCCATTCAAAACAAATCTACCACCTGACGTCCTGGAGAGATAATCGCAACCACCTTGCTGGAAAAGTCAAATGCCCCGCCCCCTTCGTATGCAACCATGTCTCTGCTAGCTAATTCGTCATCATCGATTTCCCGAACTCCCAGGAGCTTTGGAAGATTCGTATACGCGATTGCGTGCATCTCGTGCTGGTCGATCTTTCCGTTTGATTCAAGAACCGCCTAGAAGCCATGTGAGGACGGTATGGAATACAGTTAGAATTAACCGACCCATTGAATGTCAAAGCGACCATTGCGTGCTTCCCAAGACTCTTGCACGCCCAATCCAACTGTCACTCCATGTTCAAGTAGCTTCACTAGGGCCGTATCATTGGTCAACGGCGGGCCAGGCAATCTATCAAAGGGATCGTCAGCTGATACACCAAACCCATGAGATAACCTACATCTGCCGTTGGTCCCAGGTAGCTGGGTACGGCCTTGCTGGTCGCAGAATGACACCTACATTAGCCCCTCCTATACCAGATTTAATCAAACATGACACTTTAACTCGTGAAGAATTGAATTGAAGCTGCCACACCTATCTCTTTCGCAAGCAGGTGCGCTTCAGTCGCGCCGCTAAACACCATTCTCATCCGTGAACCAATTCTATCTTCAACCTCGATCTTCACAATCAACAAAGTAGCCATAATATCGGCATTATGAACCTCAATCACTAATGGAACCACGCCCTGGATTAACTGGATCAGAAAAGATTGCCCGGCGGTACCGCATGACATGGACATTTACCTCTGCGGCCTGCTTGAACCAGTATCCGGTTTCCTTAGCTTTTGTTTCCCATCCAAATAGGAGCCTACGAAGGGCAGCTATCTGCGTGCTTACGCTGACCCCCTTTCCTAACAATGGGTGTACTCTCCCGATATGAACGTGCAATGCCGTGATATCCTGTACGACAGCCCCTCGCTCCAAAGCGTGAAAAGACCCCGTGCGGAAAGTCGTTGACAGGCCTGATATGATATGTCCCGGTGTGCCGTCCAGATAGTAGGTTTTTGATAGAGAAGAGGTAGCTAAAACGATGCCTGAACGATACGCTGTTCTGGTAATGTCGTCATCAGAGAAGCAATTCCATTATGCAGAGTCAGTATGCAACGTACAAGGCATCTCGAGTCCCAAACATCAGAGCATCCATAGCTCTCACGATGCCTCCGTTGTCATCGAGAATGCTAGGTATGTTGTGAGCGAACGCGTCATAGGGGATCCCGTCTCCTGTCGAAGGTTCTGCTGTAATTTCTTCAAGTCCCAAAGGTGATCCATATGTCATAAGACCCGGTGCGATGGAACCACCACGTAGATTGACAACCTTTATGACGCCAGAGGTCGTCGAACAAGAAGGACCCACACAGACTATTTGACCATTCTCGACTATCACCGCACCGAGCACCCTATCAGTCGCATCACTGAACTCTTCTCGCACGTTTCCATCTGATCCCCGTCTCCAAACACTTTTGACATTGGAAAACATGATTCTGTCTTTTTGTGGCTTCTCAAGAAGCGGAGGGAGACCGTCCCACTCAAGTGCCTTCTTACGTTCCTTGTCCCAATTCGGTACTTCAGGTGCCTTCTTCCACCCGTCGTCTGTTTTGCCCTTCCCCACTTCGATATTGGATGGCTCGCCGGTCTTTGATGGTACCGGAATCTGCAAAATTCCATCTATCCAGACTTTCACAGGCGTAGCACCTAATCGAAGCGGATGAGAGTCCCATATGACCACATCGGCATCGGCACCTTCCCTCAAGAAGCCAATCCGATGAGAAAGCCCTGCAATAGTTGCCGGAGTAGAAGTCACTGATGCGAGAGACAAATTTGCCGGTAGGCCGAAGTAATGAGCCTGTTGAGCTTCGTACAGTAGGTATCGAGAGTTGATAACAGGGTGGTCTGACTAGAACTTATTTTCAGACATTTTCCGAGTCGCTCAAGCAACACAAGAGAGTTACCTTCATAATGACAGGTATACCCTCATCAGCCAATATCCTGGGTGCGAATTCAGAGCCCCTGTAAGCTTCCCGTTTGTACCTTGATTGCTTTTATAAGTCCGACGATTTTTGAGGAAATATGAGGAAACTTGCCTATGATTAGTTGCAAACATGGCTACTCCAGGAGTACCTCCCCATGATTTTTTCAAGAGACCAGGGACCAACCAGGCTTCGGACGCGTGATGGAAAGACGCTATTGGAAATTCAAACTCATTGCTCAACTGTCATAAGATTTGGTCAAAAGGATTGCATTTACATCCAACTGGCAGCACTTACACGAACTATGTTATCCAGATCCACAGACTCGTAGCAGTGATTCGAGATCTTTTCCAAGGGCATCAGTCAGGTACATGAAGCCTGAGTATAAACATTCTCTTACTTTGACGCGACCACGAAGAACATCGACCAAAGCCTCCCACTGAAGGCTCTCAGGGAATTCATTGCCAATGCTATCCCACAGTCCAGCTTCGGCCTTGACACAAAACGCGTCTTGAGCGAGCTTGACTTTACGCGCCTCGTTATACGCAGATCGCAGTGCCCACATTGAGTCCATTCGAGTCCCATATCGGCGGAGATTCTCGCCACAAGCTTGCCTACAGGATATGAAATCAGTGGTGTAGTAAACACACGGATCTGGAAGATCTACTTCAAATGGCGCCAACGAACATCCTGGTCTTCGGCGTTTTTCAAGTTTCCTGTTAGACTATGAGGAGGCTCTATAACCATGGACGACGGTGAGCCTTCAGAAGTCTTGCGGAGCTTGATCATGAACGCTTGACCCCCTGCACACGGAATCAGAGAAGGAATTTTTGTGAAATTTCATGACGGATACCAATTGCATTTCCGCTGCCTGGAAGCACCTGGGCAGATGTGACACCTCCCGCAATCGAAAGCTGAAAGGAATCATCGTGAGTGTTAAACCCATCAATGCTTCGTAACCAAGGAAGGATAGGGCCATGGACAGAGTTCAAGTCATCACTACCTGAGGCAAAATCAATCTAAGCACTTTACTCGGCTATCCTGAAAAACAAAACGGACCAGACAGGATCGGTGCACTCAAAACACCGAGATGAGAATGAAGATCCACTAGTAGTCACTGGATCAGCCTCCTGCTAAAATGTCACTGAGATGAGGGGTACCTACCTATGCCGGGTGTCACCCATGCGCCTTTTGCGTCCACCACTGTGGCCTGCAAAGCAGTCTCAAGGAGGTGATTTGGAACCTTTCCAATACTTTTTATGAGGCCTTTATCCATGAGAATACTCCCATGTATGACTTCGCTGCCGTTGTTTCCCCCTGTAAAGATGACTGCATTCTTGATAAAAGTTGCGCTGGTACCCGGTTCATACCGGTCTGATACTTTGCGAGAATGAAAAGCCTGGGAGGGGCCTGGTGTCATTCTGAGAGACATGCATCGTGCAATTATTTCTCGAGCATTGATAGGTACTTGTTGAATCGTTGAAGGTACATGTTGACTAGGAGTTATGAGTGTTGTTGCTGAGGTCCGAAGTGTGAGTATAAAAGCAATGGCGAACAAAAAACAAATCAAAGTAGACGTCGATATCATCCGAGATGACAGGAATCCCGTTCGAGGACGTTGGACATCTAAAGGACGGTCACCCATAGTGGCAAGAACAAGCAGCTCTACTGTGATTTCCGGTTGAGTGCCAGCCTTGATAGACCGAGAACGCGCACCACTTCAGCGTGGCATTCTCCGTGTCGTTCGATTCATTACCCGTAAGTTAATACATGCCTTGAGGCCTCCTCGTGAAATTCATTTAAAGTTGTCAGTCAGCTCTGGGAACATGAAATACGCAGATAATAGACAATACAAAGGAATTTTTAAGCCCAGAGTCCAATAACATCTATGATTGTCAGTATCAGATAAGATGGTACTCTTTTAATCTACAAATCTAAAGTGCTATTCAGAATCGGAGGACAACGATGCATCGTCAGCAGCAAGTGGACTAGATCCTGTACTAGAAACTGGCTCTGATGGACCTGCGACGGTTGGTTGAGACACGGAAGCTCCGCGGACAGACTCAGATTCAGTAATTCCATCAGGAAGAGATTGTGCAGGTGCTTCCTCGATCACAGCAGTGGCACTGGTGATTCTACGTTCCCTTTTCTTCCTCGAAAGAGGAGGCGAAGGAATGTGTGCTTTTCTGACTCGCAGTATGTCCATGATTTCTGATAACCGTAGAAATGAGAAGCAAGAACGTCTAAAGTATCTGTTCTCTACCTTGATGAGTCATCTCTTCCCATCCTTTAATTCCCCGCTTCATCGTGAGCCAACGACGTTGAAGAGTGTGAGGACTCCACAAATTCCATACAGGATCCAGAAGTAGTTTCCAATCAATCTCTGTATCGTCACGCACGTCTAATGCAGTGAGTCTATAACAGGTACGTCTGATCACGATAACAGTTTCATTGCGAATAGATACTTACTTGTGAACGAGGATGTAGGCATCTTGCGGGCTCCACCGTGCCTTTCGACCACCGGTCTTAACATTTTTACACAATGCATCCGTCCTGTCGTATTTATCGTTAGTGAGCTTTGATATATGATGAAATTGTTTACCATTTTATTCTACACTGCTGTCGACCACGCCTGCCACCCATAAGCTCGCTTACTCGGCCCCAGAAAACATCTCCATCGATGTCTCTCCCTTGATTGACAGTCATATCCGTTACAATGCGAGTGAGTTGATCTTCTTCCTCCTTGGACCAAACACCTAAGATAATGTCAACACAGAAAGGGCAGACCGAAAAACATTAACGCACCAGTCACGCGAACATTTCTATTGACGATGTGATTACGATATCTGTCCCGACAATCCGAAGGCATGCGCCCAACTATGGGACCAATTTTCTCCCACTGTTGTCCATGGTCTATAACGGCCCTAGAAGGCATGTAGGGTCAGGTCAAAAAGAGAACAAGGTATCATCTCACTTTTCTAGTATAACATCCTCATCTGCGTTCCATACGCCCTGTTTCTTGAGAGGGTGATGAGTCCTTCTTACGTGGTGATACACAGCAATAATCGGGCGTAATGGTACGGCAGAGGCTAAATCATTTACAGGTGTCATGAAGAATTAGTGTTGATGAAAGAGTAATAAACGAACTCAATTCGGACCAGAAAATGTTGTCTCTGGTCTTCTCTGATTGTGGAAAAATGAGCTCCTGGATCTGGTCCTCATTAAGGCCCCGAGACTGTCGCAACAAGAGTGAATGAAGCGGTGGCACTATGCTAAAGGAGAGGCTTACAGTGCGGAATCTTTCAATTGCGTCCTCAAGCTGCTCTTCCTCAAAGGCAGAAAACTTTCCTTTCTTATAAATGAGTCCTAAGTCATGTATCAGTCTGCTAGTAGAAGACAAAGTAACAACAATACTAGCCTTCAGTTCTGACAAGTTCAGCTAGTTTCGAGGCGCTCAACCACTTGTTCGCCAAAAGGTGAGCGTGGTTGGGACTACCTTGTTGCTCTACACTAGAGGTGGGCAAGCCGAGCAAGCGTCTATGATTAGGGATTGGAACCTGAGCTTGACCCATTGCAAGCATAGGCACGGGCATGAGAGGTGCCTGGACATGTGGCAGAGGAGCCTGTGCATTCGGGATAGGTTGTGCCATTGTAGAATCATCAGCTCCCGCAGGTCCTTCACTAATATTCCTAAGCACACTCGTAATCTTTGACATATCTAATGCTTGCAGTGCGCGTAGCACATCATCATTTGACCCAAAATTTAGTTCAGAAAGCGAAAGATTCGATCCGGTCGGAAAGAGCGAGGACTCTGTTGCGAGCGATGGCAAAACCGAGGGTACGAAGGGTAATTGTCCGCACGCATAAGGCGTAAATGGAAATTGCTCAGATTCCAGAGGAGAATTCTGGTGGCTCAATCCATATTGAGCCTCTGAATGTGACGGTTGTGCGCGTTCAGAGGCACCAGAATCTCGAGATCCAGAAGTCGCTGCAACAATTGCCGAAAGTAAGGTAGCAGCAGCGTCGCGTGCTTCAGGTGTCTCGAGAACTGGGTTAATCGGTGGTTCGACGGCCTGAGATGAAGCTCTTTTGTTCCTTTCTCCCTGCGGTTCTGCAGCTTGCACCTCGCCAGCCGCTGCCTTATCTAGGTGGACGGCTTCGCTCCTCTCTTTGACGGTGTGCCGCTTTTTCTTTTTCTTCTTTTTCCTTTGCTCTGCGACTTCTACATCTGTTCCTTGCTCCTCGCGACGCCGCTTTTTCTTCTTTTTGAGCGGGGCTGGGCCGTCAGCCGCTTCGACTTTCTGTGACAAGCCAACTTTTTCGATAGATTGATCAGTCGCCGCAAGTTCAGGAGATAAGAGAAGCGTTGGCATTTAGGGCGGGCTGTATGCTGTTTTGAACAAACTCTGGCCTGGTGTGACACGAAGTGTGATCTCGCATGACTTTTAATGGATACATGCCAAAGTACTCTATGTACATGCAACTTATGACTCCTCGTCGTCGTCAAACCAACGCCCTTCAGCTTCCCTTTCATCTTCCTCATCCAAGGATTCGTCCCAATCCACCTTGTCGTACTCGAATGACTAGAGGAAGCAGTTAGGTCTAACATGGCTCTGCAGTTGTGGCCTCTTGCCTCCAATCGTCCATATATCAGCATCTCACGAATAGAACGTTCAAACCATGCCCTGGTTTCTTCAGGGCTTTCGTCCTCCGCAATTGAGCCTACTTCCTCTTCTTCTTCACTGCTCTCATCTTCTTCTGGGATGAGCTGCGCTGCGGCCGCCCGTTCTCTTCTCAAAATTTTTACACGTTCTGCTTCGCGCTCCTCCTCGTATCCGCCTAATAAGCCAGCAAGCTTGCCAACGTGTTTCTTCGCTCCTCCAAGGAATTCACGCTCAGCCCAAGCCTTCTCGTCTTCACCCTCTTGCACTCCCACTCGCTCGCGACCTTGCCATAGATCTGGCCATTTGGCTTTGGCAGAAGTGAATTGTAGCTGAGAAGGATTAGATTTAGTGTATTTGAGACGACGGTTGCGAATGGCAGGAAGGGCAGTCCTCTCTTTCGCTGACGTGATGTAGCTAAAGTGTAATGATAGATGTGGTGGAAGATGCATGAGGTGCTTGGCCAAGAATGGAATGGGCTCAAACTCAGGTGATGGATTGTAATCATCTGGCAGCCCGAGATACGTGAGCACCAAAGATTTGCTGAAGAGAGCTCTCGACGACATTGTCGCCGCCAAGGTGTCCTGACCAATCGACGCCACCAGTCACATCACGTGAGAGAGAAGATGCCAACCAAGTATGAGCAAACAACGACCTCCCCATGCTCTTTGATTCATCGGTATTTTTCAGTTCTTGCCAATAACGTCGAAATACAGTGAGGCTTTCATTCACAAAACTATATCGATAAATCCATATCCGTCACTTAGGGCTCACTAATACTTGATTGTGATGTCAACCTTTCCGTCAAAGCAAGACACCCCAGAAGTCCATGGCTGTAGGTGGAAGTGGTGTCGATGCACTTTCAGCACGTATCCAGATTTAGTCCAACATGTCCTCAGTGATCACGTCCGACCTTTTGTCCCAATTAAGCGACAGGATATAGCAATGCTTAGAAGAGCAGAAGAGGGTGTAGGCGAGAGCTTGAGTCTCCCTGATTTCTTATTATGCCATTCCGATATGGAAGAAACGCTTGATTCCTTCCAGAGTGCAAGAGCTCGAGGTACGTTCTACGCATTTGTAGCTGATAAAACATCAGCATATTGACGTACAGAAATTGACAAACAGAAAAATCACCAGAAGTCGCGCCCCTGTCGTCGCTTCCTTCGCCTCCAATTTCTAGCCCTAGTCAGACTTCGCTTTCGACTGTTATTTACGATGATGATCCGTCGCCTTCGGAGTCATCTGCTCGCCATTCTTTGCAAAGGTCGCAGTCACCTTCCAATTCTAACACTCGAAGACTTTTTATTGCCTCGCCGTCGAATACTGATGAGACTCTTCTCAAATTTTCACACTTACATTCCCCGCCCACTTTTGCGTCACTTTCTTCTCCCACACGATCTCAGACCGACGAAATGATGATCGATCCGCCTACCCCAACGTTCGAATCGCTGGTAGTAGAGGCTATAAATGCGAACAAGGAACAGATTAAGTCTCGCTTCACTGGCCCATCCTCTTCGTGTCCTGTTTATAATTGTCCTTCAAGCTCGCAAGATTCGTCCGCTTCTTCCAACAACTCGTCAGGATCTCTCGACTCGTCGGGGTCTCAAGAGTTAGTCGAACAAGAGCTCACTCAGAGTATGGATATCGACGAAAATACCGATGAGCACAAGTACTCGTCACTCGGAGGATTGTTACATCATCAGGGTCAGCCCACTTTGAGCATCATCTCGCGTGTCACGAATGAGCGCACAACTCCTATGCCAGTTCGGCAAGCATGGTATGGAACGCTTCCACCTCGACGAAGCAGCCTTGCTACCCCACTCGTTTTTGGACCGGAGTCTGAAATGCGGGGTATTGCGAAGCTTCGAACCTCTAATTCGACCCCATCGCAAACATTGACAACTATCAACACAGTTCGAGAACGTATATTCCGTTCTGGAACACTGCAGTCACCTTTGGGGGAGAATGGTAGAGAGCCCGCTTCTAGCCAATGCCAGCCTTACTCGCAGGCGCAATCACAGTCTCCATCTCAAGCGAACACGCTTGAGTATGCCTCATATCCTCTTCAGACTCAAGCTCCGTATCAGAGTCAGAGTTTTAGCCCGTAGTTTATCGTTTTTTTGTCCTCTTGGGGTAATTTGATCATGAGGGCCATTTTAACTGAGCAATGATCCACAACTTGCGAGGGATGTGACCGAAGTGAAGAAACCTGCCATCCATTCCTTGCTAAGAATGGTACTTGGAAGCCCATGTGCCTGAAGTTTGAGTTGGGACTATAATTGGCACGTGGACTTGGGAGCCACAAGTAATCGACATAAGAAGCTTGCAAAGTACAATACACTCTCATAACACCCCTAGTCTATGCTATGCAAGCCCCGTTCTCTTCAAGCAGCAGTGCTGCTCCTTCTGTGAAAAAGGAGATGCTGCTTGTTGTCTTCGTTCATGGTTTCAAAGGGGACGACCGAACATTCAGTGACTTCCCTGATCGACTTCACCACATCCTTACAGAGTCTACGAGTTCCAACGTCAGTGTAGAATGCATAATTTTTCCTGCTTATGAAGTGCGTGTTTCTACCGCGACCTTGGCTCTCCAGAGTCAACTTAGCTTCCGTGCAGACGAAGGGTGAACTGGTGTGTTCATCATTGAATAACTACTCCCTATTCAATCCATATGTAGAACGAAGCTGTGATACGCTTTTCAGACTGGCTCACTACTATAACCGTTGAAAAGGAAGTTGCTTTGGGCGGTGGATCTGGGAAAGTCAATATTGTCCTCTGTGGACATAGGTACATACTGTTCTGTCCTTTTCAGTTCTTACTCGCCGCTAACGTGTGAATCTTGTACTTGTACAGTATGGGCGGTTTACTAATAGCCGACACACTACTCGAATTTTATAACACCCGACCAAATAAAAACTGCCCATTGTGGCCAAGGATTATCGCCTGCATCGCGTTTGACACTCCTGCAAGATGATATTTCTATCCGCCTCGAGTTCTTTCCACTAATTCATGCAATGTCAGTATCTTGGAATTCATCCGAACGTCTTCAAGAACGGTATAACAAAGGCAAAAGAATATGCAACTGCTGCACAAACAATCGGTTCGGCAGTCTTTGGTGCCTTTGCGGGACTTGGTGCTAACAGGGCCACTACTTCATCATCGCAAGCTGCGCCAGCATCTGACTGGCCCTTGTGGGCCGCACCAGCAGCATATGCGGCAGGTGGAGCACTTCTTGCTGGTGCCGCGGCTGGAAGCGCATATTACAAGAGGGAACACCTCAGCAATGGCCTCACCTGGGTAAAAGATCATATGAAATACGTAGGGAACCTGTGGGACGAAGCTGCGTTGGTCAAACGCGTCGAAGTTTTGATGAACATGAAAAAGCAGGCAGGGGTGACGTTCTGCGCGTGAGTCTTGTGGTGTTGCGAGAAGCTGCTTTTGCTCATCCTGTAATGAAGGTTCTATACCATGATCCCAGCCGCCCCTCCATATAGCCCAGCTAGGACGTTTATACTTCTTCCTAAACGACCTTCGCCTCAATATGCTTACTTCTCGCCAGCGAAAAACACCAAAGCTTTCGATGAAGTACAAGCACATATTGGGATGTTCAATGCAAAGACCAATGACGGTTACTACGAACTAGGTCTCACCACGGCCAAGATTATCCGAGAGTCTTTGCAGTCCAGAATAAATGCCTCCATTTGGCCATCATAAGAGGTAAACCTTTGGAATCATATCCCTAGAATGGGAGTGCTTCAGAGAAGAAAGCTCTAAACATCTGTTAATCTAGCCGTAGTCACCGTTTTAATACATCGTCGACATTCAGGAACTTTTATGTTGAGGCATTTAGCAGAAGACGCATGGCATAGGCGTCCTCTCCGTCCGCATCTGTGCAGATTATTAACCATGCCAGCATCAAGGTTTGTGAAGAAAAAAAAGGGCGCACAGTAGCCTTTCTCTACTTTTTCTAGCTCGAAACCTAGAGTATCCCTATATAGGCCCAAGGCAGCTCGATTCGATTTCCTAACGTGCAACGACACGTAAGCAGCCTTGTATATAGATGCCATTGCATCCTCTATGAAAACAAAGATGAGTAGGGCGTGTTCATAACGTAGGGTCAATGATGTGGACTCACGAGACAATACCATAAGTTTCTTCGCAAGGCCTAACCGGCGATAAGACCGCAAAACCGATATTGAAGTTACGTGTCCATGAGGTGGCTCGCCTTCCGGCGTTTCTTCTTCCCTGCAGTCCGTCTCATCACGTCAAGGCCAGAGAAAGGTGTAGAGTCGGGAAAGTACATTTTAGCGAGGATATATCCAACGATCCGGCCTTTGCTATCTTCTGCGACGTAGGACAGAGAGGGCCAACTCATAGCATGGTACAAGTCTGTACATGAAAGTTAAAGAGTACGCAATACGGGTCTCATGGGAAACACACAGTATTTCATAGTGTAGTTCTCCGGCAAATTTTGTAGATTGCAGGCCTGCATACCCATAAGGTCTTCTACCTTAGATGAAGATTTGGACGGCACTTTTGAAACAAGGAAGGTAGTCCCTTACCCTTGCTGCTCGGACATTGACCATATTTGACAAAAAGAGGGAGAAGAAAAGGCCTGCTGATGTTTGGCTATGTACATCGACGACTCAAAATATGTTCAAATTGGTCTGACGCAGATCTAAACCAGATGGCTCACTAACTAGGCAGCGATGTCTCCAACTTCTCCGACTAGTTTTCTTTTCGTTTTGCCATCCTTCCGTTTACCTATGGCCTTGATTTTCATTTCCCTCGTTGAAACGGAAGGCATAGCTTCCTCCACCTTGTTGTTTAAGAATGCGACCAACAATCTTGAGATGATGTTCATAATGGTGTTGGCTCCGGACGACCCAATGATAGGGAGGCTTGGGAAATCTGAAGAAGCCTCGTGTCTGGT
Source organism: Termitomyces heimii (assembly GCA_003313675.1). Lineage (NCBI taxonomy): Eukaryota > Fungi > Basidiomycota > Agaricomycetes > Agaricales > Lyophyllaceae > Termitomyces > Termitomyces heimii. The sequence continues at coordinate 111,426 of QLON01000762.1, forward strand.
CGCCACTATAACCATAGCTTGTTTTTCGAATGGGGCTTAAAAGGTATACCGTCAACTCTGTCTTAACCCATTCCCCTCGGTGGACACTCAGTGCTATGGGTTATCAGAGTATGAGCTAGGGATTATCACAGAGTATGGTCTTTGAAATGTAATAAAAAAGCTCAAAATGTCATGTGATTTCCGACAAGTGTTTCTCATGGAAAGTGTAAATTGAGAAATACCATAATGTACTCATTGTCTTTTTATCTTTTCTGAGATATTTTTAACGAGCTATGGCCCATGCCAAAGGCACAGGCCATAGCTTTGCTTAGATCTGGCTCAACCTTGCTTCACTCAGTTAGAGCCTTGTATTTACTATTCAATGCTTAGATTCAGCCTCAACCTCACTTTGCTCAGTTAAAGCCTTGTTTTTCAATATGCAATGCTTACATCCAGCCTCAACTTTGCTTTGCTCAGTTAAGGCCTTGTTTTTCAAAATGCAATGTTTAAATCCAGCCTCAACTTTTCTTCACTTGATTAAGGCCTTAGACAATCACATCAAGTAACTGTTGCAGGATATGTCACATAATATGTCACACAGTACATTATATATCATATGATATATCACATATTTCATCACATGTTACACAAATGTCATATTAATATCATGTGTCACACAGTTTGTCACACATTAGGTCACACATTATAGTCACATCACACTTTTAACATAATATGTTACACAGTACATTACATATCACATAGTATGTCACACATTCTATCACATGTCACATGATATATCACATATCAGTTACAAATGTCATAAAATGTCACATTATATGTCACACATCACTTTTACATCACATAATCACATGCTATATCACACCTAGAGTAAAATTCAAAGCCAGCCATCTTAGTAATTATTTTCCTTTAAAGGAAATTTATTGGTCAGCCTTAGTCAGAATTATGTCATTAGCCCAATTTTCCCAGGAGTTGTTGCATATATTATAGACAAGCTACAACCCATGCCTTTGGAAAGAGCCAAAGTGTAATAGATAGATATGCATAGCATTTCTGAAATTAGGAAAAATAGGAAGTTAGTGGGCAAAAAGGACATTTAAGTAGAAATACTGTTTGCTACCAGTTGTAGCCCTCTCAACTTAGAGAGAAAAAACAAGGTTCAATTCCTTGCCAAGCTTAGGAATCCATTATGGATCTCATGCCTTTGGCATAAGCCATAACTTTGCTTAGATTCAGCTCAACCTTATTTTGCTTAGTTAGAGCCTTGTATTCACTATTCAATACTTAGATCTAACCTCAACCTCACTTTGCTCAGTTAAGGCCTGTTTTTCAATATGCAATGCTTACATCCAGCCTCAACTTTGCTTTGCTCAGTTAAGGCCTTGTTTTGCATAACTTAATTTCACTTTATTTGAATATAGTTTTATATATATAAATGATTTATAATTACAATTTCAAGTGATATATAATAGTATAATTATTAATAACAATGTTAAATAAGCTAAGAATAATAGAAGTTAATTAAAAAATTCTTTTATTAAAAGTTATACAGACATTTGAAAAGCATTTTATATTAGTATAATATAAGCAATAGTTAAGTTATATGCTAAAATCATAAACATTAGTTATAAGAAGTAATATCATTAAAAGTTACATTTACATTTGTAAATTATTGAGAATTTCTTAATAGATAATATTTGCAGTTCTTTTTGATGTATTTTTTGGTGATACAATTACCTTAATTTAATTTTTTAAAGTGCATCAAGAGAGTGCAACATAAAATTAACCATATGCAAAAACTGATGTTTGCAAATTCAATTCAATATATTTGACCAATTATTCTTATAACTTGTTGATAGTCATAGCAAAGGCTAAACAAACTGAAAATTGTTTTTTCTTAATTGGAATAAGAGACTCTTCTTTAAAAATATCAAGATTAATTCTTGGAATTATGATAGTTGATTCTGCAAACTTAGCATCTCTACTGATAATGTAACATTGAAGGATTCTGGTGCTGATATAAATAATAATTATTTTTATTTCATTGCAAAGCCTTTTAGTTGGATCTAAATTTCTGAGTAATATTATAAAAACACTAACCTTTAAAGAGAGTTTAGCTAGAAGTAAACTGCCAGCTTTTAAAAAGTTGAGATATTCTATGAGCTATAATGCAAGGCCATTAATATTTGTATCATTATATTGAATAGAGTTTGCACTTTGCAAAATCTTTTCTTTTCCTAAAAACTTCTGTAAAACTTCTGAATTGATATTTTCTATATTAGAGTTCTTACTAAAAAGAATAATATAGTCTAGGAAATACTGATTATTTTAATAGTAATTGATATCAAAATAAGTGGAAGCAATCAATTCTGTAATGAAATTATTATTGCAGATCAAAATATTTAGCAGCTGTATTATTTTTTCAGGATTTAAATTTTTTCCAGCACTAATATCCAATAATTAAGCTACATGAGCTATATTATCAAGAGTCTGATCCAATTTCATATTTTGAACCAAATAGTGGACTTAGATGTGATTTCAAAGTCTACCTCTCTTAAGTGAAGCAGTAATCATTTGTTGTTTAAGCTTTTATTGATTCACTGGAAGAGTTTATTGAAAATCTCCTTCAAAAACTTTAATTACTCCATTAAAAAGGATGTTTTTATCAAAAATATCTCTAAAACCACAATCTACAGCATTAATGGCATTTTTGTGCTGCATTAAAACTTTATACCAAATAACTACTTTAGTATGAAGTAGCAATTAAGACAAATATATTCCTCTTTTAATGTTGGCAATAGATATATTCAATATAAGAATGGAGATTTTAAATCTAAAATAAGCAGTTTTACCATCTTTCAGTAGTAAAGTAGCAATTCTAGATGATGCTATATATAATGCAACATCTCTATTGATATGAACAGTAGAAGCCAAAATATTGCAGATAAAGATTTTGCTACATCCTCCTATACTATAAATGAATATCATCCTCTTTAAATTGCTAGTTACTGAGTCTATAATAGCATTAAAGATTTTCAGTTATTTAGCATTAAACTTAGCCTTATTTTCATTGATTCTTCAGTTTAACTCTTTAATATTATAATTAGTTTCTTCTTGCAAAAGTTTATTCTTTATATTTATTTAATTAATATTAAAGTCAACTTTTAATGAAGAAGTTAATAATTTGAAATTACATTCTAAACTTGTTGAAGTTTTAGCATATTAGAAAAGTCTTTGAGGGTTTTGCCAAAGTTTATTAAGTTGTTATTAATAAGATAAAAACTATAGTTATAGATGTCATTATTGATAAAGTTTTGATTTCTATACTGCCTAATATATTGCAATTTGTGCTAAAAATCATCACAAATGAAATGCTTAAATTTATTTTGTAGAGCTTCAGGAGTAGTAGAGATATAATGAAGTAAAATGATGCAAAAAAGCTATTTAAGAGCTGATCCTGATTATATTGGAGTAGCTTAACTATTCTTAAATCAGCCTATAATATTGCATTAGTTACAACTGTTAAAAGCATTCTAAAATAGAACTTCTCTCTTTGTTTTAGTAAAGTGAAATACATTCATTTAATAGTTGTTTCCTGCTGCCTTTTTTTTCAAGTCCTTTTAAAAGAATTATAAACATATTTAGTTGAGAAGTTCTGATAAATAGTATTGTTATTAGGGAATTTAGCATTGGCTTTAAATCAAGCTGTAAGTTTAGTTTTGTCCAAATTAGCTTTAGCAGCCACTATCTCCATAAATTCATTATTTTCAAAGTAAACTTCATGTTGGTCTTTCAAGTAAACAGATAATTTGTAAACTGCAAGAAATTCTGCATGCATGTTGAATTCAAAAATGTACCAGCAAGACTTTGGTGCTAAAATATATCTAGCATCTAAGTGTTTCTTAATTTTATCTCTTTAATTTCTAGAAATTTTCAAAGTTGTCATATTATAGCCTTTATAAATGTACTTGTGAATATATTTGATAGCATCCACTAAAGTATAAACTTCTATATTAATATAGTATTAGTATTTGGCTAAAAGATAAGGATTGTATAAGATAACATTATAATTGTTATAATGTCAACCATGCTTTTTAAAAAAGCAGCCATTATTAGGTCTAGTATATTGAAAATAGCCATCATCACTATATTGAGTAATTTCTTAAAATTTTTTAAGAAATCATTTGGAATATTTGCCATTTACCATGCATTTTGCATTGGGATAAGCCACTTCACATGAGCTATAAACCATATTAATAGTAATAATCTAATAACAAAGTTCAGTAATTGAATGAAAGATTTAAGTAAAGCTTATATTTAGTATAGTTGAGGCTAAGTAACTGAATTAAAAATTTGAGTAAAAACAATAATATCCACATAAGCTGCATCTCTGATTTTATTATCATAATGAAAAAATATCAAAATATATATATATAAAAGTCTCCTCTTTTAGAATTTAATAATAGTGTAAATATGAGTAATATACCTTCTAAAAATATTATCTTTAAAGTCCTTCAAAAAAGCATTTTTTCTAAGTTTAAATACTTTGGCAATAATGTTAGGCTGGTTAGAAGCAGTTTGTTTTTTCTCATTAATTGCAAATCCCTTTAAAAGAGCTTCTTCAATTTTAGACCATTTTAAATTAGCAGTTATTATTATGAAGAAATCTGGTTTTTGAAAATGCCTGCAAATAGTCATAGAGTCCTGAAATAACTGCTGCATATATTATTTACTTCTAGTATAAGAAGCAGGAAAAATAATATAATGGCCTTATTGAAGTAACTTTTCATCTCTAACTGCAGCATTGACCACTTCTTAGTAAACCTTAGCCTTAATCTTCTTTTAATTATGCTTAACCAAGTTGAGCTTGTTTTATTTAATTGAAGCTCATGCATCTATAACATATTGTTAAAATAATCTGCCACTCCAAAGCAAAGCTGCATTAGCCTTCAAAGCTCTTTGCTAAAGTCTATATACATAATATACAGTTTAAATAACATTGACAGCCATAGTTATATCAATAGAGCTTAAGACTAGTTTAAAATATAAAGAATTACTTCTCAACTTTTTAGTCATGAGGTTCTAAGTCTCTATTGTAACATTATTTAAACTAAGCAGCTCCTTACCCAATATTACTATCAGCTAATCAAGGGGCTGCCCTATGTTAAAAAACTAATAATAATAAACTATTTTCATTATATCTAATGCTTGCAACTTTGCATGAATTTTAAGAGATAAGAAGAATTTAAGCTGGATTTGTGTTAATTCATCCTTAATAAAGGCTCATACCAAGGATACAGCATCTAGAAGCTTATGGTATAAATGCATTCAGCCTATAAAAAAGAAAGTTAAAAAAGAGATAAGTTAGGCAAAATGAAAACTCACTTAGTTCAGATATATAAAGAGCAATTATTCATAAGGTGAACTAATGTCACTGCATCTCCAAATCTCCTAGAGCTTGATGAAAGGCCAACTGATGCAAAGACTAAAGACTCAAGCAATACTAGAAATTTTTCTACTAATTATCTTTATAAATATTACCTTCTCTATTATTAATAAATATTTGAACTTCTGCATTAATCTGGGGTTTTATTTTAGAGACAAGACTAGCTCCCTTTCACTGACTCAGTCTTTGCCTATATTTTCCAAGAAATCTCTGGCATTATTCTTAATTCCTATTGAGTAGCAATCAAATTAGCTCTAAAAACCTCCATCATTATATAACTAACTTTTAACACTTGTTAAGAGGATAACAACTCTACCTCCTCCATAACAATATGACTCTTTTGCTTGCACATGTGCTGAACTAAATAGCAGAGTTAATAATGCACTACCTTGGCATATTTCAATTAGCATTATAGATATAAAAATCTAAAAAAAGTTAGCTCATTTTAGTCAAAAAAATATGAGAAAAAGATGAGAGAGTAGGAATAAATCTGCAATGCACTTATCTGCAAATGATGGTATGAAAAGGCTAATATGCAGATTTATCACTACAAATAGCAAGAATTACACTATAAAAGATGAGTAAAGAGAACTTTGAAAAAAGTAACATCCATTAGAGTATAAACTATATACTATTCATAAGAGGGGCCTGACAAAGGGAAAAGAAGAGCCAGCACAGCCTCCACTACATGGAGGAAAGTAAGATGAATAGAATAAAGTATAGAAGTAAGAGAGTAAAAAAAAAAGCAATGCCTTAAAAGATAGCCAAATACTAAAAAAGATAGAAGAAGAAGGACTAATGATGAGCAAAGAGAAGAAGACTACAATAGGCATTCCAGAAATAGGGGCCAATAACTCACCAACTTACTTGCTTGAAAAAGTGACAAAGAAGCTGGAATGCAGGGAATTTATGCATTATCTCTAATAACTTTAAGATATTCTTATAAGAAATACAATCTATATTTAACTATATATTATAAGAAATGAAATAAGAAAAACTAACATAAACTACACACAATGAAAGCAAAGAAAAAAAATTTCAGAGTTGCTTAGCAAACTCCAGCAAACAAATAAATATAAAATTTGCTCACACTAAAAATGCATGTAAAAATCTCACAGTATTTTTAAGGTCTTAATGTAAAGGGGGGGGGGTGATATTATAACTCCACTACACTTTTCTAGGCATAAATATCAACTTCTGCCCTTCTTTTTTTCCAATGTCTGACTATTGCTGATCTAATTATTAGTCTTTTATAAATTCTTTATTCCCAATACCTCAATCATGCTCAACTCCTCAGTAAGGCCAGATTACTCTCAATACTGGATAAATACTGCTTCACAAAATTATTTCAAAGCTTTTGACTTCCATATAATCATTCTGCTACTTAACCATGCTAAGGCCCAATCTTCTTTAGTGTATAATCACTTCTAAAGTCCAAGATATTATGCAAATACTTAAGTAGTAGCTCTATTGCCAGTATAATAGTTTTGATATTAGTTTGCTCTTATATTTCTAGGTTTCTTATTTGTTCTCCTTCTCCTCTATCTTACTACTCTCTTAATCCTATTTTATCTATTTTTGCATTAATCTTATTTTTTTCTTTAAGTCTTTTTTTCATCGCTGCCTTATTTCATTTATTGCCTTTAACTTTATCTCTTTCTCTTCCTTATCTCTAATTTTCTCTTTTTCTTGATTTAACTCAGCTCTAACCTCTAATTTCCTAATTCCTTTCTTGTTATTGTTTTACTATCTCATTCCTATCTTAATTTTCTTTTTATCTACCTCTCTCCTCTGCCTTTGCTTTATTTTCTCCTCTAATCTAATTTTTCTTTTTTTTTTTACTTGCTTCTTACTCTTGTCTTAATTTTATTTTCTTATTCTATTCTTCTATTTTATTTATCTTTATCTATTTATATTTCTTCTTCTCTATTCTCTGACTTCTATTTCCTCTCTCTTATAATCTTCACTTACTTAATTCTATTACTCTCTCTATTTTCCACAATCTTTTTAATATCTAACTTTGATACTAACTTTGAACTTTCATATATATTTCCCTTTTTAGTAAGAGACAACTAGTAAGTTTCTGCTTAATAGAGTGAGCCCTTAGGTTAGTAGAATTTAACACAAGCATATAGATACTTGCAGTTCTCCTACTTTATAAGCAGTGAGGATTCTTCCCTCATATTTAATTAAGTAAGTTATAGATATCTTATTACTACTTGGCTTATAATATGCTTAACCCTGATACATTTTTTACTAGTCCATATTTCATGCATAGCTAACTGCCACCAATTCATTCCAATTACAAAGCATCTAGGGTTTATATGCCTAGTCACTTTCTAGCAATAGAATTAATTTCTCTTATAAGATATGTAGGTCCTTCTTTTCTAAGGCAGTATTCTTAATGGCTTTCTCCATTAAGTACTCTAATTAAACTATTAACAAAAGCTCCTTAGTTTCCTAATCTTCCAATTCATCTAGAAGCTTTTTACCTTGCCTATTATAAGCACCTGCTTGCTTTTCATTAATCTTAAATGTCTAATACTCTTCTTTACTCATTATTACCACCTAATGACTCAAGCTTAGCCTAAGCAGTACCTTGGCATCCTCAACCTCCTAATAGTTAATTTATCTCTCTTTTCATGATCTTATCACTTTTTAAACTCCTTTTAGCATACTTCAGCTAATAACTTTATTAATGAGTTAAATCAACTCAGTGCCAATCTTTCACAGTAATATTACCTATATTTTTAACTCAAAATGCTAATACATGTTTTTAGCTTTATTAATAATATAAGAGTAAAAAGACTCAAAAATTTGCAACTACTAGATAATATTCCTGCTAAGCATCCTGATAACTCTAGCATTTACTTAGCATTTTAGGACTTCTTCCAAGTCTTTAACTAAGTTCTCTAACAAATTAAGTATTGTAGCAAAACCTTCTTAAGTTACAAGTTAATTCTTTGCATGTATAAATTCAAAATCCTTAGAAATGTCTGCACTTCTGAGAGACATGTTTTTAATAAGTCTCATCTAGCACTTTTAGAGAGATGGAGCCCTTGCCAAGACTTATTAGAAGTTAGGGCATTTCTTGATACTATTAGTGTTTTTTATATTTTTGTTAAAAACTTTACTTACTGTGTCCATTATCTTATCTGACTCACTCATGCTAATGAATTCTTTGAATTCAGTTCTGGTCAAGTTAACACACAGAAAAATTTGATCAAAGCATTTCAAACCACTTAGTCCCTTATACTAATCAACTACACTTCTACTAATTTAGTAATACTTGCCATCAACACATCTCATATTGTGGTTAGTCTCTTTTTCTGCTAGTATCTTGCTGATAATTAAAACAGCATTAAATACAACTGCTTTGAGTTAATTATACTCTATTATAGCTAATATAGAGATTCAGAGTGGCTCAACAGATATGACTAGCAAAGAATTTAGCAACATGATTTAAGAAAGGAGGAATGTTAGAGTGCTAAATGATGATTCTATTTAGTGGTTTTAAACTGTGGATAATATAAAGATTACTATTCTTCTTTAAAACACAAAACTATTGAGAATAGTAAAAATTATTAGAAGATTTGTAAATGCTAACTTTGATTTTGCTGAAGATAATTTAGCAAACTTCTGCCTCAAGGCTAGGAAGTATTAGTTTATTGTATTTAGTCTATGGCACATAAAGTATAAGTGAAAATTACTATAGGTGGGAAAAAATCAGTTTGAAAGCTACTGTGCTCAGTATTGTTCTAGGCAAAGCCTTTGCCATAAGATCAGTAAAGACTGTTAGCTTATCATTGGATAGTCTTTAATAAATTGTTGTCACTATTTTTTAGTAAATTGTCTAGTAGGTATAAATAATAAGAAATTAGAGTTGAGAGTTAGTATGCTAGCAAAAGAGTTACCAAAGATCTTTTACTTAATTTGAAAGTCTTCTGAAATGGTACTGGCCACTAATTTGATTATTAGTGCTATAAGCTTACACTTCTTTTTGATTTGAACACCTTTTCTTTTAGGAGTATTAGTATTTATATATGAGAAAATAGTGGAATCATTAGTAAGAAAGGCAGTAGTTATATGTCCAAGAATGGCAAAAGAAGAAGAGGTAGGGAGAGTGGCAAGATATATATTAGTTATAGCAAATGAAAGAAAAGTATCTGAAGTAATAGATAAGAAAAAAATTAGCAAGGCTTTGTATGTTTTAGAGTTTTTATGCAGTATAACTGGAATCAGTAATATTAAAAACAGTAGAGTCAAGTAGAACAAACAATGAAATATATACAAGACCACTTTAGTAGTTATATTTCAGTGCTAAGACTTCATTTTCATAATTATTGATAATCACCTCATTGATGGCAGATAAAAATATGGCAACTTCTGAAGGCTGTGATTCAGTCACACAGCTGGCAGAGGAAGATTCAAAGATGTATTAATAAAGGTAAAATAAATATAAATAATAAAGTGCTAATCTGGTAGAAGGAAATCAAAAGAAAACAAGTCTAAGAATTCACTCTGCCCATTAATAAAAAATATTTTAAGGTTGAGTCATATGACTGTCACATGTGACACTGATGTCATGCCTTGTGACTGATGTGACTAAAGTTATGGTCATGGTCACAATCACATTACAGTAAGAATTGAATCATTTTTATTAAGGGCTCATCATTTTCCAGGATCTGGCAAGGGCTTCTAATCAATAAGGAAGTTTCTTCCCATGGCTCAGCCAGTGAAGAGTTTGATGAAGGTGATAGAAGATAGATGAATTAAAGTGAAAAGGCCTAAAAATTGGAAGAAAACATGAGATAAAGAATCTCCAAAAGAGTGGTTCCCTGATAGGAGATGATAAGGAGATGGGAATGAGAAGGAACTATGCAGAAGAAACAGATAATATGGAAAAGCATAATTAAAGTTAGGAAGTTGTAGTATAAAGAAAATAAAAACAGATAGTAGAAGAATAGAGTTAAGATGGAGAATACAGAGTTGAGATGGAGATTGTAAGTAAGTAAAATGGAAATAGAACTGAACTAGAGGAGAAAGAGAAGGAGAAAAATAGAAAGAAATAGGCTAAAAATAATGTAGAAGGAAGAGGAAAAAGTAAGTAAGAGAATGAAACTTAAGGAGGAAAATCAGAAAGATTTAAGAGATCAGAGCAGAGTCAAGTCAAGAGAAAGAGTTGAAGTAAAAAAACTTTTAGAACTGAGAAGAGATAGATGAGACAAGGCAGAGATAAAAAGAGCTGAGGAAAAAAAAGATTAATTCAAAGATAGAGATGTAGGAGAAACAGAGTATGTAAAGAGGAGTAGAAATGAGGGAAACTGAGAGATGGAAGAAACTGGCAAAGTATAACAATATCAAGACTAGTGTACTGACTACTGAGCTCCTTCCTAAATACTTGCAGAATGTCTTGGCCTTCAGAAGTGATTGTGTGCCAGAGGAAATCAAGCATTGGCAAAATCAGTGGTGAGACAATTGTGTGGGAGTTGGTATAATTATGTAGAAGTCAATACAATCATATGGAGCAGCATTTGCATAATGTTAGAAGTGATTAGGCCCTATGGAGGAAGTTTAGATGTAGTCTGGCTGTCAAGAAGTGGTGATTTTGGAGGTCTCAGTGATTTTGGTAATTAGATCAGTGATAGTCAGGTATCAGAAATGAAGAGAGATGGATGTGGATATAGTTATACCTAGAAGAGTGTGGTGGAGTTGTAACACCATTAGCACTTTGCATGTTCAAAACAATAAATGGGTTATAGATTAGTCCTAGATTATTAGTGACTTCTGCAGCTATAGAGATAATTTGTAATTCACTATTGACTATTGCCTCAACCTTGCTGCAATTATTAAAGGTAAGCATTACTGATCAGATAGCATGTGAGTTCTGTGTAATAGTAAGAATAACCAGATCCTTGTTCTGATTAAGTGTCTTGATATAAGTTTTGACAGAATCAATAGAGGTGGTGTTAGCAATATGATTGAGTAATACAGAAATGGTATTGGTGCTTAGCAAGGCACTAGAATTAGCAAGTGAAAATCTGAGTAGAGCATCATCAATCTTATCTACTTCTTGAGTGGTCATTGTTAAGGGTTGCTAAAGAATTACTGCCATTTTAACTTGGTTGCACATATCTGGCACTATACTGCAAAGCTTCTTTATTAAAAGTGTTACCAACATTTTTATAATTTGATTGAATACATAGTTGGATTTTTCCATGTCAAAGATAGGGGCTGTCAATTGGTAACCCTCTGTGCATTTCTTGGAGGCAGCAAAGTTTCTTTATGTAGGAGAAGCATAGCATTTGTTAATACTAGAATATAAATGCAGCAATGGCTAAACAGGATTGTTAGCATTAATCAGAATAGGAGCTGAAGAGATAGTAACTGAAGCTGGAGCCAGAGTGGAAGTCAAAATGGAAACAAGTGCAGGAACATTTACCAGTGCAGCAGGCTAACTGGCAGATTTGTATCCTTTCAATGATTGTTTTAGTCTTGTAATTTCAATGCCATTGAAAACCTGGTTCTTAAGCATTTGTAGTTTGTTTTCCAAGTTGGCAATGTGTGCTTCCTAAAATAGTCCTAGTCAATTGGTAATGCTGTCTAAATGAAGTACTTCATAAATCATCTGTTGCTGCACTGCTTATTCTGTGTCTGGGTTAGCATTGCTAGAAAAAGTGCCAAAAACCTGGTTGCTAAAGTTGTGCCTGTGTCATCTATCTACCCACTCTTGGTAGGACTTTGAATAGTTAGAAATATTACCACCTAAGCCCAAAATGATCCTATTATTAGGAGCACAACAGCATTTCCCTTGCAAAATATACTATTCCAAGATATTACAGCATTTGCAAATCATAATCTGTCTAATTTCTCCACAAAAGTGGCAGAAATTGTTGCTGGCATTGTTGCTAATCATGGTTTTAATATGGATCATAGCAGAAGCAATGGCAGCATTAATAATGGCATCAAAGTCTTCTTTCTTGACATAGAAATTGGAAGCAGGCTAGAAAGTCAGTACCAGAGTAATCATTGCCAAAAGTGTGAAAAGAATGCCTTGAGCACTTGCTAATCCAATACTAGTGTCAGTACCTTTTAGAACCCATTTACCTGCCTCAAAAACATTGTTAACCTAAGAGAAGACCTGGACAATGTACAAAACAAGGTTCATGATATTATCCAGAAATTGCACCAGGGAGGCTTTTTTCATAGCAACATTCGAAATACCAATATTCTCATCAATCCTACATCTCTTGAATCTGATGATGTGATGGTCTTTTTGATTGATTTTGACTGGGCTGGCACGGTTGGAAATACTAGATATCCTGCTGATGTGAACACTGAGACGGTCAAGCAACCAGAGGGAGTCAAAGGTGGAAGGCTTGTTCTAGTGCAGTATGATCTTGAGATGATAAATTACCTCTAGAAGATGATTGTTCCATTTGTGGTACCTACCAATTCCTTGAGCTTGTTATTTCATATGTACATTTCTTTTTATTATGCTACTGAGTTTGGACAAAAATTGATATGTGGTGTAAATCTCTTCACAGCAAAACTCAGGTTGGTCCACTCTGAGTGGAAGAGGTGCCATGTCTTTCAACGTGTTGATGTCGTCAAGGCTGTTCGTACATCATCAGTATGGATGAAGAGACGAGATACAAATATATACACGGCGTCGTGATCCTTGTAATAGTAAATAGATTTGTCACTTGTGACACAGGCGCATTTTAAATAATGAAAGAGCTTAACTCTGATATAAGGATGCATGTAATTACCTGGATTAAAGCTCCACATAGATAGAACACAGGCCAAAGCAACCAAAGTGAGATACCTATTCAGAAACGAGTTGGATGGCCGGCAAGGGACTCTGAGCTGGGTGGCATGCCTGTGAACTTGACAAACCCCAATAAAGAATAGTTCAAAGGCCTAGTAATAGGTATTAGACATGTTATTTGCGTTTCATGACCGTAAGCGTACCGAAGCACCCAGTCGAGACCCTCCTTCGATTATGTGGAGATATCGGTCGGGTAGGTAGGTAGTAAAAGTGACCTTGGTGAGAAACAGGGCAGGGTCATTAGTGTCACGTAGCATGAAAGAGCTAATTTGACGAGGAGACGGGACCTGGTGGCGAAAGTTGTTGCACCAACGGGAAACAGGCCTGAAGAAACAACCATTGGCTTGGCGTGATCGATTATGGTTGATCCTCAAACTTTTCTGATCGCGGCAAATTCACGGCCGCCGCGACCATCAATCCGGGAGTCAAGATCAAGAGTGGACCACATACTTATCTCATATGTCTGGCATTGTAAGACCGTGTTTTTCAAGGGTATTACACCCACCATTGTCATGTTGTCCCCACCTCCACAGAGACTGACTGCTTGCACTCGCTTTTGCTCTTTCATTATCATAGCAAGTTTCTCCATATTTGCTTCTGCTGATCCAATACCCGTCTCCGTGCCATCTCCCGCTCCTGGTCATAATGTCGTGCAGTCAAATTTTCTTGGAATCAGTTTCGAGCTCAGTTTCATGAATGAGTACTGTGCGGGAGACACCATTTCACCTTATTCCTTCCTAAACCTCTTTTTTAGTCGGAAATGATACTTCAACCATTCCCTCAACAATAATGAACTATCTCTCGGCCATCCGCAGCCGTACTGGAAATTATCCCTTGCGGCTTCGCGTTGGAGGAAATTCCATGGACAGTTCCATATATATACCTGAGTTAGCGACGCCAATGCTACAAAACACCTCGACTGCCGCGAATGCAAACAATCAGCCCGTCAGCTATGGTCCAATGCTTTGGAAGGTCATGAAGAAAGTTGCTGATGATATCGGAGGGGCAGAATATCTCATTGGTGTGTTGCTAATCAGCAATCAGGGGAGTGTAGTATCTGAAAATATTCCTCTTTCAGGCCTCTCGTTACTTGATCCTAACGATTTCAATATTCCCATAATAGCTGGTGTGTAAAGTCTCTTATCTAGAACATATTTGATAAAATCAAATGGGGAAAAGGTAGCGCCGAACAGGTCTTAGGCAATTCCCTTGGTGGTTATCTGCTAGGAAATGTTAGTATTCACTGTTGAAAGCCATTTTACATAGCTCATTCTCATTCTCTTCAGGAACCTGACCTTTATACCAGCCATCAACAACGTCCGTATATCAAGAATTACACTACCGATATCTACATCGACGTGAGCTTATATGAGTATTACCGGAGCCCGCTGATGCTCCAGCTGCTCTTCTTCAGGAATTCAGAACTGTTTCTAATCGTCTAATTAATACGTCTGCTGGTAATCTTTTAGATCTAAAAAACCTTGGTGGTCCGACGATTTGTTGTTTCTGGGTACGTGTCGGTTTCTCTTTGATACCAAATGTCATGCTTACCCCCCGCGCTCCCTACGCGCTCTATCAGAACCTTGATGTTCTTTTACAAGGTGGGTATTTGGCCGCCTTCGGCGGATCCTTAAAATATATTTCGTAAGCGTTCAATCACGACTGCGTCAGGGGTTTTGTTGAAGCTACCTTTACTTTAGCTTGCAACACTATCCTCAAAATAACTGCTTTGGCAGTTATCAGTATGGTTTACCATACTATATCCAACACGCGAACGGTGCGTCTCCCATGGAAGCAAGGTATAATCTCTACTAATTTCGCAAATCAGTGGTTGGGCTCACCTCATGGCAGTCGCCTGCTATTGCCTTATTGCAATCCACTACTTCGGCGAATCATCTTCAACTAATCATGTCCGAATTTAACTCGGCTTCATGTGGTGGTGTTCCAACCATTTCGGACACATTCGCTGTGGGCACACTCTGGACGATTGATTATGCTCTCCAGATGGCAGCGGTTGGTTACAGCGCCGCGTACTTACACACTCGGGAACGTGGTATTTCCTACAATTTATTCGCCCCTCCAGATGGCCCGAATGGTAATCCTGGCAATTGGGTAACCAATCCCCCATACTATGCCCTCATCGCCACTGCCGAGGCATTGCAAACCACTGATGGCGTTGGGAGTGTCGTTGTTGATCTGAACATTGCCAACTCCAAGACTGATAAGAAGGCGACGGTGGCGGGGTATGCTGTCTATGACTCAAAAGGTTCAGCTGTCGAACAGTTCGTATTGTTCAACTATGCAAACGTGTCGAATTTCCCCGATCCGTCTGCTGCCACTGCTACATTTTTCCTTCCTACAAGTGCCTTCACGGCTACGAAGAAGACGGGAATTACGGTAAAGTACTTATCGGCCTCCGGCCTGGCCGCGAAATACAACATAGCTTGGGGTGGGCAGTCGGCAATCGGGGTTGGAAACGGGATTTTACAGGACAACAGCGCAACTTGGGCCGTTCCGAATCAACTGCTCGATTGCACTGATGGATGTTCTGTTAACGTGCCGGCAGCAGCCATGGCGGTCGTCTTTGCAGGAGGAGTCAAAAAACAAGACGTCAAGGGTTCACAGGGAAATAATGCACGTTTGGCGTCCTTAGCAAACCCTTCCCTCATTATTCTCTGCGTTGTGGGTACCCTGATACTATAGAGAAACATCCTGCAATAAACAACTCGAACCAAGATGTATGGGTAATTTCTAATTGGCTGAACAATGACCGTTGGATGCAATACACCACATAACATATATATGTGAACTAAAGAACAGCCCTGAGCGATTACTCAGATATTTCACATGCTCTCTGAAACCCAGGAAAAATGACAACACTAGCGCCCGCGCCCAGTGATTCCATTAGGACTTGATCCAGATGATTCACCGACTCTGCTCGAAGACCGCCCAAATAATAGCGAACTTGCGTATGATTCTGCAGCCTGTAATGTATTGCGGATATTTCTCTTGACACTTCTTCCACGTCCATCAGCACTGGAAATATTTAAGAGTTGGTATGAATGATGTGCATCGTTTAGAGGTTGCTTTGGTGATGACGAATCGTTGGGCTCTCTATAAGGCCAAGCGGTATCCAATGGTATGGGTGCGCGAGTTGGTGTAGAAGACGGGTTCAGCGTCTCGTCTTCCATGGTCGACACGGGATTACCAGATGTGCGCTCTTGGTAAAGATGCCCTTGATGGATGATTTCTTCAGGATCAGATGGAACACGTTGCTGGAACAGTTGGGTCTCCCGCCCATTTTCGATCTCAGTAGAATTGTAGCCCGGAGTCATCGCACCTTGAAGCAAGGCACCCGAGGGACCTTCATTATACGTGGGAAAGGAAGCAGCCCCAATTGACGGGTTGATTGCAACACTATGATTGGACGCTTCACTAATCGGCGGTGATGTTGAATTTTCAACAATGGGTAGCCTGTCTACCATGGAACGATGTCTATATGTTTGGAACCGTCTGTCTGACGTTTGTGCAACGAGAATTTGAGCATTCAATTGGTTTGCGGCACCTTCGACGTTAATAGATGGAGGCGGATGTGAAGAAGAACCGTGACTAGCAGGTATAGTTGTGCTCCTGACTGGTCGATCTCTTCTGAATGCGAATTCATGAGATGATGGTGGGTGGACAGGTTGCTGGTACTCGCGGTCCGAAATAGCAGACTCAGTGTGCAAATCTCGGGAAATTACTCCCTCTTCTCCGTCGTCGAGACCATCGTGGGGCTCATGAGTACCTTCTCCAATATACATGTCGTCTTCGTCTTCGTCTTCGTCTTCATACTCCGTATCATCCGTTCCATTCAGGTCCGTTATGTGATCGAACAGGGCACTTAAGAAGGTTCGAAGCTGATAGATACCTTTACCAGAGTAAACACAAAAGGTGGACTGTTGTGTGGAGTTGAAATCCTACTGGAGTTTAGCAAAATAAAGACTGTCTTAGACCGTCCATACCTTAGGTGGATCACGGCAGAATTTTCGCAGCTCTGGTTGGCGAAATGCGGGTACGCCGGTCAAACTGAGATGTGTGAGTTTGTCGAGTTTCTGTAGAAGGAAGTGGATCGCCAAAACCGATATCTGGTCGCAATATGATAGATGGATACGTTCTAAAGACGTATGGCGCTCTCCAAGTGCGTATATTGCCTCATCAGTGAGATTATTCACTCTCACAAGACCGATACGGCGGAGCTTCGGCAAAGCTGATAATTCAAAGACGGACATATCCGTCAGAAGAATACAGTCTTGATTCTGGTAAGCAATATAAACATAAAAATAATAGACAAAACTTACTAGCAAAGTCAACATATCTCAATCTAGTACAGGATCGGGCCAAAGTACGAACTGAACTATCCGTGATCTTTACTGCATGACCAAGGTGAAGATAGTGCAAGTGTCTCCCAAGTCTACAAATAATCTCGACTGATCTATTAGTCAACAAAGAGCATTTGGACAAACCAAGGTTGCGAATCTTCGGCGCATAATGGATGATGCCTTCGATAGCATGATCTGTCACACGAGAACACATGGTTAGGTCGAGCATCCGCAAATACTCCAAAGGACGAGGAAGGACAAGAGACGGTAGATCAGAAGAAGCTTCATTGTGATTGGAAGGGAAGGCGTGCTGCGAGTCAGGGTAGAGTGAGCCTTCAAACCGCGGGAATGCGGGGAATGCGGCATCGGTCAATTGGGAACAATGGGAGACACGCATCTCTCGCATATGTGTCGAATGAATCCAAATGTCACGGAGGGAGGCATCAGTGATCAGAGAGCAATGGGTTAGGTCAATTTCCAGAAGAAGTGGGCAGGATTTCGCAACGGCTGAAATGGATGTATCCGTTAATGAAGACAAACCACTCAACTTGACCCGTCGGAGCATCGGACAATTTTCAGCAAAGGCTAAAATTCCTTTATCCGATATGTTACTGCAGCCTCCGAGGTTGATACCTTGTAGCCGGCTCGCGGCATAAGCGAGACCAATAACAGCTTCATCGGTAGTATTAACGACGCCGTTCAAGTCAACGGCTACCAGATTCGGAAAACAAGGAAGAACACAGGAAAGCGCAGTATCTGTGATATTTTTGCAGTTGATGAGAGTAAGGCGTTCGAGACGATCACACGAGATGAATGTGGACAGAACATCGTCCTTGACGTGACTACTGAGAGTTGAAAGGTTCAAACGACGAATGAAGCGGGCATATGTGAACGTCTGTTTTGGTGTGACGAGACGCCTTGCCATCTTCTTCAATGTCTCGTATTTGGGGAATACTGGCTTATGCCACAGGAGTTCCACAGAGCACTCGCACCACTTGCGAGAGACCCGAAGGGCATTGAGGACATCACGAGTAGAATGTAGGTGTTTCAAGATGTGAATGAGAATTTCGGCGGGCAACTGTGCCATTGGAGAAGCCGACGATGAGCGATTGCAGTTTAAGCGGAGAGACCATTGGGTGGGCCCGGAAGCGGGCTGATGGCGGGTTTGGGGGGAGTCAAAGGTGAGTTTAGCAATCTCCTCATCATAATTATCTTCATCAGAAAGGGATGTTGTGGAGGAGATGGGGAGAGTATACATGGTGGTGGTTTGTGAACAAGCGGTGAGGCGAGTCCTACCCAATGTTGGTCAGACGACGATCACATGACGCCTGATGAAAACCATTGATAGTGGACGGAGAAACAGCCACGATGAGTCGGGCCAGAATCCATGCTGCCTCCTGACCATTCCCCTGTCCAGTCCTTCGAGGACATTCTTGATTCTTCTCCACTTCCACCACCTGGTCCAGATTTCTATGCCGCGAGGAGGGCTTTGTGGCTAACCCCGCCGCCTGTTCCGAGGCACCCGGAATCCACGTCGCCTTCAGTGTCTCGAGAGCGTTTAGAAAGACTTCTGAGTGCCCCGAATGCCGCAGAGGCTGATTATGCCTGGCATCACGGTGTCAAAAAAGTTTGGGAAGTTTTGGATGGCGGCAGCAGACTCAGACAACGTTTGCCTTTATCTTTAATTGTATGTCATCACCGCCTACTTCTGTCCTAGTGTTCATAATACATCCAAGATAAAAATCATTTATGCAGCATGGCTACGAGATGATACATGGCCGGCAGGGTCAATCGCACCCGAACCAGACGATGTTCTTCCTGATAACTTCGGTAGCCCCGAACCCCTTTCCTTAAAATTTTCTCCGTGGTCATCTGGCACAACAACTCCGTGGGTTACCAAGAATACTGGCGAAATAAAAGTAGAAACGCCGAACGTGCGATTATATGACGTTAACTGATCAGGGAACATCTATCATCTAATACAGGACTTCCAAAGTCTGGGCTCGATTTGGAGGCTTGAACAGCCTTGATGGTCATTGAGACCCACTCAAAGAGGAGTTACCATCGAAATAAAGATATATAACACGATTCGAGTGAGACGAGGTCCTGTCGACGCTGCGCGAGAAAGATATTGGGGTCGAAGAGCAGTTGTCGTCATGTTCGCGACGGAGGGGATACCTTTCGATTAACTGTAGATATGATATAGAAGATTTTGAAACGATCACACTCACAAGGATCACTCCATCTCCTCTGACGAAAAGCATCTCCATCTTGCGCTTTGCAACCTGTATGCATATACTCCATCAGTCGACTGCATGTTTCTGTAGGAAGTGTCCCTCGCACATTAACTGTGCCTTCTGGGGCGCCTTCTATGTCCACCAACATAATGGTCTCTTCGACATCGCTAAGAATCAAGTTCATATGTCCATCATAGGCCTGCATACGTTTTCGCAGTGAGCTATTAACCAAACGCCTCAATCACACAATCCGCACATGAAGAATTCCGGTAATTTCTCTATCGCCCCTCAGCTTCACAAAAACACGCTCGCTGAGCGACAGCCTAATGAGGTCAAATGGCTCCTGGATGCCTGAGGATGAGTCCATAAAGTCAAGAAGTTTTGTCACATGTCATTTGAAACTCCGCCATTTATCTTCAGTTCAAACTCTGCAGTTGACAACACACTCAAGCGTGATTTCCAAATGCCTGTGCGTACGACTCTCGAGGTATCTGCTTCCCCTTCTCACTCCTTTGGAACTTTTAGAAGCACTATTGTGACTACTGTGATGTCTTTTTAACTCACGACTCTACTTCAGGTAAGTCACCGGGATCACAAAAACATGCACTTTTCTCATCTCCCTTTGGTTGCAGTACGGAAAGCCCATAATAGTGGAAGGAATCATCTTGCTAACGTTCGGGACTATTATGCTTGTGTGTCAATATTGTACATCTTTCTGACGACGCCTGACTCTCCTCATAGCACTTGGTCACGACAAAGCACAAAGTATCATTGACCAGATTACAGCCGCTTATGAAACGAGCGGTGGTCCACCTCCTGGTGGATTCGGCTTTGGTCCCCAACATCTCGTCGGGCCTCCTCCCGGTTACGGCGGACCTCCGGCTGGATTCGGTGGGCCCATGCCTCCTGGTGGACGTGAGTCGACTCTGGCAAGCGTCTTGCAAAGCACTTACCATCACTTTGATAGCTCGACCCCCTTTCCCGCCTGGACCCGGCTTCCCACCTATGATGCCTCCTGGTGGGCCCCCTTTTCCTCCAAACAGTGTTCCTCCTGGTGGGCCTCCAGGTTTTGGCGGTATGTCCTTCGTGCATCAATCCTGCTGCTTTTCTGACTTGACTGTGTTAGGACCTCCTCCCTTCCCTCCGAGTGCTGTGCCACCAGGTGGTGCTCCTCCGTTTCCTCCGAACGGCACCCCTTCTGGTGGTTTCCCGCCCACAGGGGCTCTAATGGGCGGTCCCCCTGGCGGTCCAGGTGTGCCTAATGGCCCACCACCGCCCCAGGCAACACTACAAAATGGTAGCGTGCCTCCTTCGGCTGGCAGTGGTCCCAGCATCCATCCAGACAGGCTGAGAATGATGAACGGAAGATGACCTTGTTCATAAAGTAGGTGAATGCTAGTTCTCGGTCCTTTCTTCCCTTTCCTTGGGTGGCCAACTCTGCAAAGACTTCATGAATGTTTTCCCGAATTAGTAAGATGGCTTTCGGGCTGTTTGTCGAGGTTTTTTGTATGTTTACTTCTAAATATCAAACTTCTAATATCAATACTTCATTGTCTTTTTGAGGTGCAATGTATGATGATGATCTGCGCAGCGAAATAAAGTGTACGTGGTGGATGACTTTTAGACATGGTTACATCAGCATAGAGAAAAAAAGGAAGTGATTCACTCACTGGTCTTAAATACGGCAAAAGAAAAATTTTATCAAGTAGGAAGCATCCCACAAAAGTTGTACTCTCTGTGAATGCATCAGATTAGCAATTTTTCTTATGGGAACGTATCATGGATAAAAGGATAAAAGAAAGATGAAGAGTTGCGGCTAGATGTGAACCAACAAGGATATCTCCTACTTCATCCATATTCAACCGACTAGCCTTCTTCGCCGTGTCATATTCACAGCTCTTTCGCTGTCCGCACAACTATATTATACTCATCGCTGTTTAAGTGTTGTACATTTTGAGACCTTGTCGGATCATGGTCAACGGAAGCATTCCCCGTGTTTGGAATCCTCTCGGGATGGTCGATATTAAACGTTTCTCACCAATGGCTGAATAGAACTTCTGTATAAGCAAGTTTAATTGTACAGATTCCCTTTTACCGTCCTTGTAGTACTGTTACAACCTTCCGGACTCCTTCTTTGGCGTTGAATTCAGGTTACAAGTTTGCTACATACGTTTTGTGTGGAGTGACAAGTTACGATAAGCAAGAGATAGCCACTGGGCACTGACCGTCTCTGGCAGGCGTCGAGTTGTGTGGCCACTTTAGGGGGTCTGTAGCAAACGTGCGTGAAACAGAGGCCTCGAACTACTTGAAAGCTGATCCGGCGCGGGACTCTGCCCTTCATGAATCGTGAGACCAAGCAATTGTGTTATCTTGCTTGTTTCCTGACACCATGTCCACGCAACCCCTACTCCAGCGAACAGCTAATAAACGGATTGCACTTCCCGTTCGCGTCGAACCTAAGGTCTCCTTTGCTAACGAACGTACCTTTCTGTCATGGCTGCACTTCACTGTCGTTCTTGGCGGTCTCGCGGTTGGCCTATTGAACTTCGGAGACAAGGTACGCACGACGCCTTCTTTAACACTTAATGTCGCCTACTTATCCTGCTGTCCAGGTCGGAAAAATCAGTGCAGCGTTGTTCTCCATCGTTGGTGAGCATCTGCCAGCCCTTTGGACATTCTTACAACCTTACCCTTTCGAATTTCTCCCAATTATTCCCCATAGCTATGGCTATTATGGTATATGCACTATACACCTACCATTGGCGAGCTGCCTCCATTCGTAGAGGTGGAAAAGGACCCTATGACGATAGACTTGGACCGGTGCGTTTCCTTTGGCTTTTTGGACTGTTTATTTGCTGACGAACCTTCTGTAGACAATTCTATGCGTCGCTCTTCTCGGTACGACATTGTTATGTCTAAACTTTGAGATTTCTGATTCCTATGCCACTAGTGGCTGTTATCGTCAACTTTATCCTTCGGTTCACAGAACCATGACCATATGTCAAAGTGAATATCACTAGAGATATCTACCTTTATCTAGTGCAACTTTGCGTACAAAAATGATTCACAGTATGCGTATCTATAGGTGTGTGTATATGTATCGACCGAGAGGGGAAGTGCTTCACGGACAGTAACTAATTACGCTTCTGTCGTTTTGTACCTGCTCTTGTAGTTGCTGATGTGTCGACGGAGGAAATCGACATGGACCGACGTGTCTGAGATCTGGTCATTAATTGTTGTCCGTGTTGTGATTTACACTCACTTGCTTCCTGTTTCGTGTGCTTACAATGCTTTCTGCTCGTCCATCTTCAACCATGACTTCTCCATCATTCGGTTCGTCAACGTCCATATGATCACCCGTTAACTCTCTCTCAGCATCCTGGCTCTCCCGCATTCCTAAGCGACCCTTCAATAGTCGAATGTCATATTCGACCTTATCAACAAGCCGCTTCGTTTCGATCAGAGCTGCAGTCGCTTCCAGAAGTGACTCAAGCTGCATGATATTATCACGAGTGGGCATGACGAGTCGATTATGATTAATGCCAAGTTCTGCAAGGGCGGCGGTTATTTTGGGAGCGACAGCTGACTTGGGCATAGGGAGTTTGTATGAACGAAGATTGGCTGGTTGATGTGCGGCTTTCGTGACAGGTACCGTTGTTGGTGGATCTGTTCGAATTATACAATTTGCAGCATCTTTCAAGTATTAGCGAGAAAATCACTTCCAAGGATGAGTCTCATACCAAAGGCGGCGTTTCTCGCTGTTGGCGGTCGTTTGACTGGCGTAGCAGGCACCACGGGTGTAGTTGGTGTATCGAGCTCTAGAGCTGAGCCACGTTTTTTCTTCTTCGTCTCAATAGTCAGGTTTGATAATCCTTCATCTTCAACAATGTCCGGAAGACCTGAATCAATACCAGCGAGTGTTCTGAGAAGCTCGTCCCTATCCTTTTTGAATTTTCGCTCATTTTGCTCTAAACGCTTGACTTCAATGAAGAGTGCTTCCTCTTCTGCGATCTGTTCGGGGGTTCGGCTCTCCAAACTCAAGATATACTTTTTACGAGTCAGTTCTCGCTCTATCTGTGTGTTAAACTAGGGCAACAAATCGAGACAAAGGAAAGCCATGCCTTTGTCGAAGTTGTAATTTGAGATCATTGCATTCTTGCTCTGTTCATCACCCGCCCAGGGCCGATTCCTCACAAGCTTTCTACACACGCTGTAATATCTGTCTTTGAGGTCCTGGAATAAGTACGCATCAAGAGAGACCTTGTGTATACGAGGGTCACTCTCACGTCCACTGTCCGTGTGATACCTCCGGGAAAGTCATAACGATCATATACGACGAACCATCGGATATCGTATTCTCGAACGACCGAGAATAGATAATCTGTTTCATCCTTCGACCAATCCTTGTCTGCAACAAACATTAGTGAGAGGTCACAAGCTTTGCAGAGCACTGACCTTCCAGAAAACGTGTATACTCATCCTGAGAATACGTAAAGACATTTGCAGGTGCATTATACTTGGTAAATGGATACTCTGCTCCTCATGCCGTCAAATATGATACCAAAGACGAGTCATTCAGCTCACCTGCATTTTCGGCCGTAGAAGCCTTGACCCAATGGCGAAGTTCAAGTGAATCTTGGCGAGCACTGTTTTTAAACGCCCGAAATTCCCTGAGGAACAGAGGGTAGAATTCTTGATTGCAGATTATGACAAAATCATGCATTACCATCTAACTTTGTTCCCACTACCAAGATTTGGTTTCTGCTTGAGCCGAGGTTTGACAGCAACTAATGAGGGCACGGATGGTCCAATAAGCGCATAAAGTTCTCTTGAGATTCCTTCAGGTTTCCGTGTCAACAATTGAGTCTGTTTCTTGTACTGGGATGGTCCAGGTGTGCCTGATGGTTCAGGAAGAGAAAGAATGCTGCGAACATCTGCAGCTGAGGCGGCCATTATGGTACACGATAATGATGATCACGTGCATTTTTATATGCCACGATGGACAGAGGACTGCCGACACAGGGGCAGGCGCCTATTCGCAAACCGAAACATCTCCCATCTCTCAATAACTCACGCTTCTTCGTCGCATAAGATTCCTTATACATAGTATCAAATGGAAGACCATGAGACATTCGTCAATGTCTGGTTTGATCAAGATCGTGCTACTACTGATACGAAAGGCAAGGGAAGTTTCCACGGCGAATGGTCGAGGCAAGGTGACGTTTCAGGACCTTGTTTGCATACTTAGAACTTAGACTCGCTACGAAGTAGCCTCCGCAAAGCATAGTGATCCCTTACTTGCTGGGTACGTATCATAATATTCGGTTTCTGAGAATACTGACGAGTTTCAAAGTACTAATGCTCTTTGTCGCCTCTATCCTGGTCACTCTGTCGTTTTATCAACCGACTTAAATATGAATATCCTAAATCACCCCGAAGTGGTCACGATTCCAGTAGAACAGACACCCCTTGTTACAAACACTGTCTTTTTCCCCATCGCCCGTGGTGTTGGGACCATACCTGGGGTTGTAATCGATAACGTTCAGTTTAGTGTCTCTAAAGCCTCTTGGGATGTAAGGGTATCCTGTTTTCACCTTATTGACGCACATTAATCTCTTAAAGAAATATGATTATTTACTCTTCATAGTCCAAGTAAGCGTTGATTATATTACCAACTTTCCGTCGTTTTACAGTTGGCGCATGGTCTTCTCAGCTTCATGACGAAATATGGGTTTACAATGAAGCCTTTTGGCAAAAAGACCATGTTCTTTGGTCAGAAGTTCAAAGGGGCAACTGGGAAGACGTTACCTAAATCAGGATTTTAAACAGGCTCTGCAGAAGGATGTGTATGACTTTTTCACCTCTGAAATGGTTTACAAAGACCTAGGTATCCCTTGGAAAGTTTGTGAGAGTCATATTGTCTGGGTTGGTGGCTCATTGATTTCGTTAGCGCGGTCTCATAATGCATGGGACCTCTGGCAAGTTTACGTCTTGTTCTTTTGATGCGATACATATGACTTGCGCTTTTTTCAGGTAATGGGAAAACCATCAGCCTCAAAGTGATCATGAAGACTTGTCAAGGAAAGGGGTTCTTGCCGTTATATATGTAAAATCCCTTCCGAGTCAATATTCTGTTCTACATCACCTGTTGGTGGCTAAATTTTCACCTTAGGTTGGAAAGGGGAGGAACGTTGCATTAACGAGATCTTTATCCATGCTCGAAAACTGTCTCCATGCCTCCTCATACTTGAAGATCTTGACAGTCTTATTAATGACAGAGATTCCTCCTTTTTCCTGAACCAGTTAGACGGTTTAACGGGAAATGATGGACTGCTAGTCATTAGCACTACGAATCATCTTGAACAACTTGATCCTGGCCTGAAAGAACGTCCTAGCCGCTTTGACAGAAAATTGTAGGTTACATCATGTGTTCTCAAAGCCAATTATTGCTGAATGTCATTCTATAGTAGATTTGATGATCCTAACCTTGGAGGACGAACTTTATATGCCAAGTATTGGCAAAACAAGATAACAAACATATTTCTTTCACTGACAAACTCGTTGATGATATTGCGATTTCGACCGAAAAGTTCAGTTTTGCCTATCTCAAAGAGGCCTTGTATATTTGCTCTATTCTTCTTTTGTGGAAAAGAGATTGACTTTTCTTCTAGTGTTTCATCACTTGTTGAGCTGGCTGGCTTCGAAGGGGACGATTCGGAGAAGCCGACGTTTGAGCAGCTTGTTCACAATCAGGTCGAGGCTTTGAGACAGGAACTGGAAGTTTCCCCTAGTTCGATACATGAAAAATCAAGACAGAGGGTCATTATACCCTCAACTTCAAGCTTGAAACAAGTAGCGCGTCAAAACAGCGATAGTCTCCAGTCTGTTCTGGACATTCTTTCGACCTCTGTTAGCTCATCTCGCGGAAAACCTCGCGTTTTCCTTGATGCACCGACCAGTACTTGCCAGAAACCTACTACGTCAGGATCTGATGGAGGGGTATCTCTCCATTACAAAAATCGGAATGGTTGCAGGATATAAATAGAATGCTACTTCAAATGGAGATACTTGTTGATTAAATACCACACTTCATAGGGATCACTCGATTCGATATCTGATATGTTATCTGAGCAGATCTCCTGTTGAGCCTGATTTAGTATGAGATCAGATATCGATGACTTTACTTAATCTGACTTCTCGTTTCTCCCATTGACTCTACCCAGTCCGAACCCATGTCGAAGTCCACAAGACCTGAGCCAACATCTGATTCTTTAGTTTCTCTATTTAAATCCATTGGATTGACTCAGGCCAAAGCTCAGGAAGCTGCGAAGTCTCCAAAAAGTGCTGCAATTCTCAAAGATATCATTGAAAGCCATCATACAGTGTCGTCTGGAGAGCTCAATGAGAAACAGGCGGGTCTAATCGTGGCACTTTCTGGAGCATTGGCCAAAGCATCTGTAGGGTTCACAGAGAGGAACTATTTAATCTCGACAATACTCGACAAGAAATTGAAATCAGTTGATCAAGTAACAGGCGAGCCTTTTCTATCTCAAGTACCGCTCTTCATACTTATAATCAGTGAAGCCGCTGTGAAGTTCGCTGAAACGCATAAAGTGCCTGCAGACGAGGCTGAATTCAACAGGGAGTGTGGTGTTGGTGCGTCTGTAAAGGATGTTGACAAATCTACTGTGCCTTACTTCTTGTCAGGCTTCAGCATAACACCGGAAGAGTTAAACGATCGAGTAACAAAGTATATTCGATCCAACGCAGTAGCAGGTTGGGTCAGTCTTGGTGCCGTTATCAGTGCTCTGAGAGCAACTCCCGAGCTTCGATGGGCAAATCCTCTTGACGTGAAGAATGCGGTAGAGAAAGGTTTCACGGAAACCTTTGGTGCGAAGGAAGCTGCTAAACCGAAAGGCAAGGTGAGATCGCTTGACGTTCAGTTTAGAGTCTATGTGTAGTTTTGACGCGCGTTCTGTGACGCCAGGAACCCAAGAAAGACGCAAAGCCAGCTGTAAAACAAGAAAAAACTCCTGAATGCGGAAATCCTGACCCATCGTCAACGCGAAAGAGCGTTTTCGAAGAGGGCTTCCTTGGCTCACTCCACAAGCCTGGTGAAAATCCCCAAGCGAATCCTCGACATCGTGAAGCACACCTTGCGGCAACTAGAAACAGTGTTTGGACTCGTTTTCCACCTGAACCAAATGGTTACTTGCATATCGGGCATTCCAAGGCCATTTTCGTCAATTTTGGATACGCTGCCTACCACAATGGAAAATGCTATTTGCGTTATGATGATACAAATCCAGAGAAGGAGGAAGCAAAGTATTTTGAGAGCATACTCGAAATGGTGCGATGGCTAGGGTTCGAGCCTTGGAAGATCACGTATTCGAGCGACTACTTCGACGAACTTTATGATCTCGCTGTTGAGTTGATTAAGCGGGACAAGGCATATGTCTGCCACTGCACTCGTAAGTCGATTGTTATTTCGGAGAGAACGTTCAGTTCACATAACCAGAGGAGGAAATTAAGGTTGACCGAGGTGAAAAGCGGGGCCAGCCCAGGCCCTGTATCCATCGTAATCGACCTATCTCCGAATCTCTCGCCGAGTTCGAAGCCATGAAAAACGGTAAATATCGTCCGAAAGAGGCCAATCTACGGATGAAACAGGATTTAGAGGACGGTAATCCCCAAATGTGGGATCTGACTGCTTATCGTGTTCTTGATACGCCCCATCATCGAACGCATGATAAATGGAAGATTTACCCAACATATGACTTTACCCATTGTTTGGTCGATAGTTTCGAAAATATTTCGTACGTATTACTTTATTATATCGTTTTGTGGATTGATTGAGTACCGTTGCCAGACATTCTCTCTGTACCACAGAGTTCATCGCTTCACGTCAATCCTACGAATGGCTGTGTGATGCTGTCGATGTATACAAGCCTAGGCAATCTGAATATGGTAGGCTCAATTTGGAGGGTACTATCATGTCAAAGCGTAAGATACATGCGCTTGTCAAAGGTGGTTACGTGAATGGTTGGGATGACCCCCGTCTCTACACCCTTATCGCTTTACGACGTCGTGGTGTACCTCCGGGCGCGATTATCTCGTTCGTGAGCACTCTGGGTGTCTCGACAGCGGCAACAAACATTGAGACCTCTAGATTTGAGCAAACAGTCAGGCAGTACCTCGAGAATACAGCGCCACGGCTATTGATGGTGGTCAAACCCTTGAAGGTCACCATCGAGAATCTGCCAGCAGATTATATATTAACAGTCGAGAAGCCTCTACATCCTAAAGTTCCCGAGCTTGGGACTTCCGCAATACCATTCACACGGAATATCTACATTGAGTCTGACGATTTCCGCCAGGAAGACTCCAAAGACTACTTCCGTCTTGCTCCCGGCAAGACTGTTGGACTCTTCGGAGCGCCATACCCCATCACTTACGTCTCGCACGAGGTTGATAATGCAACAGGAGAAGTATCAGAAGTGATAGTCAAATTGGAGAACGAGGGTTCTGTTAAAAAGCCCAAAGCATATATCCAATGGGTGGCAGAACACGCAGCATCTGGTAGCCCTGTCCGTGTCGACGAGACGCGCATATTTCACCGTCTCTTTAAGAGTGATCGTCCATCCGGGGACATATCCGATCTCGAGCCCAACAGCTTGGAGATTGTCAAAGGCGCTATTGTAGAGACCGGGTTTTGGGCACTCGCGAAACGGTCTCTTATCGACGCTCGACGAGAAGCAAATCTGCGAACAGAGAAGGCTTCACAAGAAAACAAGATAACGGAAACGGCAACAGAAGATGATACGCCACATGCAACCACTGAGCAACTTGTCGGGAAGGAATGTGTACGATTCCAAGGCTTACGTGTTGGCTACTTTGCTTTGGACAAGGACTCGTGGCTTGCCTGTCTTAACGAATCCGACAAAGGGGAGGCGTCGAGACAACAAGGAGATTATATAGTACTCAACCGTATCGTAAGTTTGAAGGAGGACTCGGGCAAGGCAATTTGATTGATTTAATTGGGGTCTAAAGTTTTGTCTCAACTTTCTGTCGATTATATGAATGCAATACTCCGTAATTGTAAAAAGGCAGCGGTATACGTGGTGCGAAAAATCGTAAGAAAACAATCAGAATAAAACGTGAAGAATCGACCGACGGAAGAGTTATGAATACAGGTTGCTTAGTACTCCTGCTCTTCAACATCGGCGGAATCGATGCCAACCTCCTCATAATCCTTTTCAAGAGCAGCAAGGTCCTCACGAGCCTCAGAGAACTCACCCTCCTCCATACCCTCACCAACATACCAGTGGACAAAAGCACGCTTGGAGTAAAGGAGATCAAATTTGTGGTCAAGCCGGCTCCAGGCGGCAGAGATGGCGGTAGTGTTGGATAACATGCACATGCTGCGCGAGACCTGGGCAAGGTCACCGCCCGGGACATGCGCAGGAGGTTCATTGCAGATACCGAGTTTGAAGCCAGTCGGACACCAATCAACGAACTGGATAGTACGCTTGGTCTTGATAACTGCGACAGCAGCATTGACGTCCTTGGGAACGACATCACCACGATACAAAAGGGCGCAGGCCACTAGAGGCGTTATCAATACCAATGCTATCGTTGTCTAGGTTCCGAAAAACATACTGTATTTGCCCTCACGAGGATCGCACTTGACCATCTGGTTACCGGGTTCAAAACAAGAGAAAGTCATGTCAGCAACAGAATTTTGCTCATGATGGGCTTTCTCAGCAGAGATAATAGGAGCGAAGGTAGCAAGAGGGAAGTGAATACGGGGGAAACTGAATTAAGGTCAAAAACATATAAACTCATTTGCATAGAAAAACTTACGGAACCAAATTGGTCTGGAACTCATTCAGGTCAACATTAAGAGAGCCGTCGAACCGCAGAGATGCAGTAATAGAAGAGACCACTTGCGCAATAAGCCTGTTCAAGTTGGTAAGACTGGGCGAAGTGATGTTAAGATTCTTTTTGCAGATGTCGTAGATAGCCTCGTTGTCAACCTAAATAGCAATGAGAAGGGTCACATGGCACTGGACACAGGTAAATTCACCATGAAAGAGCAGTCAGAATGCTCAAGCGTTGTGTGGGTCGTCAAAACCGAGTTGTATGGCTCCACGACAGAGTTGGCCAAAGTAGGAGCAGGGTAAACACTGAACTCCAGTTTTGACTTCTTTCCGTAGTCGGTAGAAAGACGCTCGAGGATGAGAGCTCCGAGACCAGACCCGGTTCCTCCACCGAAAGAATGGAATACAAAGAATCCCTGAAGACCATTGCAGTTGTCTGCCAAACGACGAACCTTGTCCATCACGAGATCGATCTTCTCCTTGCCAATTGTGTAGTGTCCACGGGCATCTAGCATACACGAACATAATCAGATAATGAGGCACAGAACATAGGTTTGATTACAATTGCTGGCAGCATCCTCTTTTCCAGTGAGGAGTGTTTCAGGATGAAAGAGACTCCTGTAAGGACCGGTCCTTACTTCATCAATAACGTTGGGCTCGAGATCGATGTAGAGGGAACGGGGCACGTGTTTTCCAGAGGAGGTCTCTGAGAAGAATGTACTGAAACCACTATCACTGGCAGATGGCGAGTTATCAGCAAGACGGCCATCAGGCTACAGAAATGTCAGACATCTACAGAATCAAGGGAAGGAAAACTCACGCTGAGACCATGTTCAACAGTGTACAACTCCCCTGGAATAATCGGATCAGCATCACGCCACTTTTCGTACGACATGATTTGGCGGTAAAAGCAAGGAAGAACGTGTCATTCATCCCGCCATTCATGAAGATGGGCGAAAAGAAAGTTGCAGCGAGGAAGAGCACTTACAGCAGGCGTTTCCGATCTGGACACCAGCCTGACCGACATGCACGGAAATGACTTCACGCATTTTTGAAGAGAAATGGAGCTGCAGAAGGGAAAATCAGGGGCAGAGATGGGAAACGACGCGTAGAGAACAACTCACGACAGAGGAAAAAGAAGGAACGAGGCTGCGATGGCAAGACAAAGCGCCAGCTGGACACCTTTACCAACATCAAGCAAGCGCGTTTTCCCACGCATCACATGGTCATTCAGTACTATCCTATCTATGATCCGGCTGAATACCCAGGGATTCCTCAACCTCCTTAACGTCCTTCTTTGCTGTCTGCTTTTTCAATGTCTCTTTACCGAAGTAGCTGGTGCTCATCAACTCGAGGAATAGCTTCTTCATAGGGACTTACCCAATGATACTTTCCCACAAGCGCAGACCGTGGACGGGAAACAGATGCACATGAACCTGCTGCTCAGACACTGACTGCTGTGGCGGTTTACTGAGACCATCGCGAGGCTTCAGCGCTGACCAAATTGCCTCGGTCACCCGCAACTCGGGTACTGTCTGGTGCGTCACAGGTACAGTATGATAAATGGTCTTCTTCAGCAAAGCCAGTGCCTCATGCTGCGGCTATGGTCAATGCGTCCTTCTCTCCACGCACGTGCGTGACTTACAGTGTCCCGCCGCTTTGCAATTGCGCTCGGTGGCGGTCTCTCGTCAGCAAGGTCAAGAGGACCCCACCGTCGATCGTCCTGAATTACATCAGTCTTACTCTCTGATGTCCTTGACTGCCGGAGACGATGAGGGTCTCCGATAATTAGTCCGTGTATGCGCGCATTCTCGAGCATCTTATTTGCTGAAGCCTCAATCTTCGCTCTACGTTTCATGACTTTCTTTGCAGCAAATTCAAAACGTATATCCCATTTTCGTTGTCCATCTAACCATCGACGCGTTGGACCTTCTTTGATGATTCCCACTTGTTCAGGTAGAAGTCGAAGCGCCTTCATTTCGTGAGGTGGTTCCATATGTCTCTTTATGCCCCTGATATTGACCCGTTCTCGGATCATCAAGACATTCGAATTATCGTTTGTCTGGAGGAGAATGATAAGCAATATACACTGTAGATATAATTGCTCGCTTTACCACTTTACGAGACATATTGTTTGGTTTCTCCTTGCTTGCCAAGTCTGACGTTTCTAAGAGATCAGTTCCGTCATATCTGACATCCGCGATGGGATCCTGTAAGTGCTTCTTCTGCCCATTTCGGACTTGAGGGACTTGATTCTCAACACATGGACGATGTTGATGCCTTATTTCTGTAGCACGTGGAACGGTTAGCAGTCTGTAAGTTTCAGGAAATGGATTGTGTTCCAGATGCCCGATGTCGTGAAACGATACATGTTTTACAAATTCTGCAATGGATCGATATGCGCACTTTGCCTGTCGAAACCTAGTCAGTGTACGATTCTGTCACCAACGGAAATGACAGTACACTTTCAGTGAAGGTGAAGACAGTCAGAACATGGCACATCCCTGTGTCTATATGTCAGATCTGGATTCCATCGTCCTACAGGAACTCACCGTCATAGACTTGCAAGTGAACCTGTGGCGGATCGTGAGTAAAATCGAACGTTGCAAAGACATTGATTTACCTTGGTAGGGATTGTGAATCGCTCTGCATTCTCTTTTTGACGATGACCGTCTCGGATAACTTCTTGCTTGGCCGGATATTCAGATGGATGTGCAGCTCGATGTGCAAGATAAATGATCTCATCACGTAAAACTTCGTCGTTACCTGCTAGGATGTAGAGAGGAGGCAAGTTACCCAGCGAACTTTGCAAAATAGGCGAAACTAGGGCATGGCATAGTTGTCTGGACACATGTTCAACAATACAGACTGAACTCCTCACATGCAGGGACCTACTGGTTTGTCGCATAAAGTTGGATTTGAGCATGTAGCTCAAGAGGGGCGGCGGTAATATTCTCTATCAACACTGTCGAAGGCTTGTGTTCCCAAACACTAGATTCAAGAGCGCATTCCTTTGCTCCAATGTCCTTAAAACGCTTTGAGCAGTTGCTACTTCCTCCCGCCAATGACGCATCCTTAAGACTGTTCCGAACCCTGGCACCAGAAGTGATGGTTCCATCTACGTTGTCGGAATTGTGAATAAGCCTTGAGTTATCTGTATGCCCCGATTTTTGGGAAACGTTGGACTGGGTTGAAATCACACGTCCATCGCCTTTCGGTAAAGGGTCGAGTGGCCATAGTGTAGATGGCTTGGCAAGGAATCCATGTTGCGGTATGATGTCCTGGCTCGTAGATGGGTCAAGAACAGACGGTCAAATTAGAGATCTAACCGTGTTCTGGTTGTCCATGATACTCGGGAAGCTGTGAGTCAGATCGACCCATGGACTGATTAATACCGCTCCTGCTGGCATGGGCAAGCCCAGGTCTCGAAGAATAGTGAGTACAGTGACACATAGACCTCCACCTGCAGAATCGCCTGCCATAACTATCTTAGAAGGGGGAACAGCCTTATGTAGGGCCCCATGAGGAGGCTCGATGAGGTAGAAGTCTAAGAATCGACGTTACTTTATGAGAAGTACAGAGGACGGTCGTCAGGTAATTACATGCGGCAAGAACATCTTGGATCGGACAAGGCCAAGGATACTGGGGCGCTTTTCTAGTTCGCACAAGTCACTATTCATTTCCAAACATTTTCTCCAAAGAGAACAGACCTGTAATTAACAGCAAATGCCCGCCCCCTGAACTTACGAGCTACATACAACATAGGAAAATTATACCAGGGATAAGTTGAATTACACACCGTAACGAATTATTTGATATCTGTGTGTATCTGTAAGGAAGTTCAAATCAAGACTGACTTATAAATCCGCTTCCTTACTGATAGATCCCCAGAAATAACCGCCTATAAGAAGACCGACGTGTTTGTCAACGATATCAAGTGATACTTCAAATTTTGAAAATCAAACCTCCGTGCACATAGAGCTGTCCGAAATGAGTAACCGCTGCAAAATCTCCAAGTTCACATACCATGACTGTTTCTAGATGATCCATTCTCAATATATTGCGATCATCGTTACTAAGTTTCTTCTTATCATGTACTTTGTGCTCTGTAGAAGAGTCAAGGTAATCTTTCTCGCTAATCCATTCGCCATCCACACCGTCGCGACCACGAACCTGCCACCAACGTTCGCCGCCTACGACGTATTTCAGCTCACGTGGGCCGAACCAATCAATTAGAATGTCAGCTGCGCGATTGCAGGACGAAAGGGTGATTAGAACAGGCGACACCGCAGCCCAAGGGGGAGATGGAACGTGGGTATTCGTACTTGATGTAATGTCAGTAACACATTAAGGAGTAACATACTCATCCTACAAAGCTTGCAAAGACTCGACAGTATTTTTGGTTCCTAAATCGATAAACGCTAGGTTTTCTGAGTTCAGAAATTCATTACGGTAAATTTTGGTGTACCTTTTACTATATGGAACGCCCTGTGCAGATGGAGTACGTGACATTGATGCGACAGAAGACATTACTTACTCATCGTAGAAAATATCATCTTTAGCATCCGCCTCTTCCCTTCCTTCCCTTATCTCTCTTGCTTTGCGCTTCCCATGTTTGAAGAAGGTTTTGACGACAACTAAAACGAAATATGACATATTGAAGGTTCCAAAGTCTAATGGACAAACCTGGCGCGATATGTACAGCGGCAGACGTCGTTGTTACAGGCATTAAGAGGAAAAGGGCGAAATCCTCCCAGATTCTATCACTTTTCAAACTTCTGACGTCATGCGTATCGTATCCACGTGCCAGACAAACAACGCGCTTGTTTGGCTGGAAAAGTTGTTGGATCACCGTTGTCCATGATCACTTTTACACCGCTCTCGGGTGCTGCTCGTTCGTCTCAAACAAAACCATTAGCCTATCTGCTGCAGGTCGATGATGTACGCATACTTCTGGACTGTGGCTCGCCTGACTGGGCCCCTGAGCCTCATCATATTATAATTCCGGAAGGATCAGAAGAGCCTGCTTACCACTGGGAAACTTATTGCAATGTTCTTCGAGAGTAAGCCAACTCATTCGGAACAGTTTTTGAATGGAGAATCACGGAGTCACTAGGGTCGCACCGACAATTGATCTCGTCCTACTCTCTCACGGAGACTTGGCTCATACTGGTCTCTATCCTTACGCATACTCAAGATGGGGTTTGAAAGCTTCCACATACACGACTCTTCCCGTTCAAGCTATGGGAAGGATTGCAGTGACCGAAGAAGTCGAAGGTCTACGGGAAGAAGAAGATGTCGGAGACGAGAATGAGCGCAGACTCAAACTCGATCTTG
The DNA here is from genome assembly GCA_003313675.1 of Termitomyces heimii. Lineage (NCBI taxonomy): Eukaryota > Fungi > Basidiomycota > Agaricomycetes > Agaricales > Lyophyllaceae > Termitomyces > Termitomyces heimii. Next base: position 147,515 of record QLON01000762.1, read on the forward strand.
ACAGTATAGATTTGACTGATGGATCGACACCACCTCCGTTACCGAGAAAGGATGGAAAGAAGGGAAAATATGTTGCTACTTTAACCGAAGTCCAAGACGCGTTTGATTCCATCAATACCCTTCGATACTCACAGCCAACTCACCTTCAAGGTTTTCATACTGTTCTTAATTTGATGATCGGCTATTGACTCGAGGTATAGGAAAGTGTCAAGGCCTGACAATCATACCCTTCAACGCAGGGCATAGTCTGGGTGGCACAATATGGAAAATAAGGTCGCCTTCATCTGGGACGATCCTCTACGCCGTAAATGTAAACCACATGAAAGAGCGTCACCTCGACGGAACAGTACTTATACGTCAAGCTGGCGGCGGAGTTTTTGAACCTCTCGCAAGGCCCGACTTACTAATTACTGATGCAGACAGAACACCTGTTTTAACAAGTCGACGAAAGGACCGTGACGCAGCTCTTATTGGTATTCCATACAGCTTGTCAATATCTCCATGCTTAAGCTTAACTGTCTGCAGATACTATAACCTCAACTCTTTCGTCCCGTTCTTCACTACTTATGCCTTGTGACGCCAGCACTCGAGTCCTGGAGCTTCTCGTTCTGCTAGATCAGCATTGGAATTATTCACGGCTTCGATATCCAATATGCCTCCTCTCAAGATCTGGAAGAGAAATGTTGACATTTGTGCGAAGCATGATGGAGTGGCTTGGCGGAACTGTCAGCAAGGAGGATGTCGGTGAAGAAGGCATAGGAAACCGTCAGGCCAACAAGCGAAAACGCAACGACGACGATGCAGATGAAGAAGCTTTAGGGGCATTCGCGCTACGTTTTAAGTAAGTCCACGAGTGAGGATCTGCCATAAATGCTAGATTCTATCTTTTGTAGGCACCTGGAGTTCTTTCCGAATCCCCAAGCACTTCTACAAACTTACTCATCGAAAGACCCTAAGCTAATACTTGCTGTTCCTGCATCATTGTCGCATGGGCCATCAAGGAACCTTTTTGCTGACTTCGCAACTGTTCCAGACAATGTCATCCTATTGACAGGGCGGAGTGAAGATGGGACCTTAGGACATGACCTATTTGAGAAATGGGATGACTCGCAGCGCACGGACGACAAATGGGACAAAGGTCGCATTGGGAGCAATGTTATGATGGATGGTATCCTCAAACTTCGGGTATGAATTTTCCATACCAACCTTTAGACAACTTCTGAACTTGACTTCAAGATGAATCATAAAGTTCCATTACAAGGTGCCGAGCTAGAGGAATATCAAGAGAAAGAACGTATCGTTAAAGAGAAAGAAGCTGCTCAGCAAGCTGCACTCGCTCGTAATCAAAGGATGCTTGAGGCGGACGAAGATGACAGCGATTCTGATACTGACTCTGATGCAGAAGAGGACGAGGTCCGCCAAGCTCTTGAGGGTGATTTGACAGATGCAGACGGGGATAGCAAAGAAGATGGACGACGACGACGAAAGGCAGATAGAGGTGCGGGGGATGTGGATTGGGGAATAGATGGCGACGAGGGTCTGACGAAACAGTTTTTATCGTATGATATTTACCTCAAGGGTAACGTGTCGAAGTCAACCTCGTTCTTCAAATCGGTCGGCGGCCAAACGACTCGCTTCAGGATGTTTCCTTACGTCGAGAAGAAGAGACGTGTGGATGAATATGGAGAGACCATTGATGTCGGAATGTGGTTACGGAAAGGAAAGGTCCTTGAAGAGGAAGCCGAAAGTGACGAGGCAAAAAGCTATCGCTTGCAATCACTTGCTGAAGAAGATGCAAGGGTATGTTGTCTTTGAGGGCTTGGAAGGTCGTGTTGAATTTTTTTTTTCGTTCTAGAAAGCGATCCAGGAACCACCCTCGAAGTTTGTCTCTTCGGAGGTGCAAGTTCAGCTTGCATGCAGATTGTTGTTCGTAGACATGGAGGGTTTGAATGATGGTCGTGCCGTCAAGACTATTGTACCCCAGATCAATCCACGCAAAATGGTAAAGTCAATACACACCAGTATATACAACAAGTTGACACACTTCAGATTATTGTACACGCCTCTACAGCCGCCACAGACGCTTTGATCGAGAGTTGTGCGAATATCCGTTCCATGACAAAGGACATATTTTCTCCTGCAGTGGGCGAAAATGTGCAGATCGGACAGCAAACGAATAGTTTCTCTATTTCGATAAGTGACGAACTTCTTGCTTCCCTGAAAATGTCCAGAGTATGTTTGCAAGGCATATTTCTCGTTCATGTCTCAACGGTACCATATTTCTAGTTCGAGGACAATGAAGTAGGATATGTCGTTGGTAGGATTGTCGCACATGCCAACGCCACAGTCCCAATCCTAGAGCCCATCTTGCATGCTCCTGCAGTGGATAAAGCCGTTTCTCATGCAGCATCGAAACCCAAAGTGTTGGGTGCCCGTCCCGCTGCTAAGCTCCCACATTCCACCATGATTGGTGAGCTCAAATTGACAGCGCTTAAAGCGCGCCTCGCTGCTGTCGGCGTCCAGGCAGAGCTCATAGGTGAAGGTGTACTTATTTGTGGAGCTGGTGCCAAAGGGAACACGGGATCCGAATCACTAGAGGATTCCGTTGCGGTGCGCAAGGCAGCGACGGGAAAGGTTGAAATTGAGGGGAATGTATCAGATGTATATTATACGGTGCGACAGGAGATTTACAACTTGCACGCACTTGTAGCAGCATAGTAATTTGTACATACAACTTTCGCTTAGTAGCCGGCCGGAGACGGGAGACCAAACAAGGAAGGCGTGGGCAACATTTTTAGTTGATTGGTTTATCCTCTGACCACTACTTACAAGAGCAACCAACGATCTGCTTCTCCACATTCTTAACGAACAATGCGTGAAGTGATTTCTCTCCATGTTGGACAGGCTGGTGTCCAGATTGGCAACGCCTGCTGTGAGTTCTTGTGCATCTGTCACGCATCATCTTCGCGTCAAGTTCGCGTGCTCATTCATTCTAGGGGAACTTTACACTCTCGAACACGGACTGAGTGTATGTTGGATATTTCACCAGTTTCTGTTTCTCACTCATGCAACCCTGATAGCCTGATGGCCGTATCATGGATGGCTCCCCATCTGCTACCGATAGCGGATTTTCGACTTTTTTCTCCGAGACAGGCTCTGGAAAATACGTGCCTCGCTCGCTTTACATCGATCTAGAGCCTGGTGTGATTGACGATGTTAAAACTGGCCCGTACAGATCACTCTTCCACCCAGAGACAATGATCTCAGGCAAGGAGGATGCCGCTAACAACTGTATGTAGATTCTATGATAGTCGTGTCCTCATCGTTTATTCGTATCTATAGATGCCCGCGGACACTACACTGTCGGAAAGGAACTCATCGACCCTGTTATGGACAAGCTCCGCCGCCTCGCCGACAACTGCTCAGGTCTCCAGGGCTTCTTCGTTTTCCATTCGTTTGGTGGTGGAACAGGTTCTGGTTTTGGTGCTCTTTTGCTTGAGCGCTTGTCGACCGATTATGGCAAAAAGTCTAAACTCGAATTCTGCGTGTACCCTGCCCCTCAGTTGTCAAGTTCGGTCGTCGAGCCTTACAACTCAATCTTGACAACTCACACGACTCTTGAACATTCCGACTGCTCTTTCATGGTACATTCCATTGATTTGAGATTTATAGCGCATCCTGAAATCGGATTCTACTGTTCTAGGTCGACAACGAGGCCATCTACGATATCTGCAAGAAGAACTTGGGCGTCGTCTCTCCCAGCTTCTCCAACCTCAATCGCCTCATTGCCCAAGTTGTTTCCTCCGTGACAGCTTCCCTTCGTTTTGATGGATCGCTCAATGTCGATTTGAACGAGTTTCAAACAAATTTGGTCCCGTAAGTATTCGCCATTTTGAAACGAGTTTTCCTTTGACAAAGTGATCCAATTAAGATTCCCTCGTATCCACTTCCCTTTGGCTACTTACGCGCCTCTCTTGTCCGCAGAAAAGGCCACCCATGAACAGAACTCTGTTGCAGAAATGACTTTTGCTTGCTTCGAGCAAGGCAATCAAATGGTTCTACTAGTTTTTGCGGAGTTGAACAAAACATACTGACGTTCTTTCAGGTGAAATGTGATCCTAAGGAGGGCAAATACAGTAAGTGATGGCAATCTAATTAATATACCATATTTTAGATCGTTGATTGTTGTGACAGTGGCCTGCTGCCTGCTATATCGTGGCGATGTCGTTCCTAAAGATGTCCAAGCTGCCGTTGCTAGCATTAAGACTAAGCGAACTATCCAATTCGTTGACTGGTGCCCTACAGGCTTCAAGGTCTGTATTTGTCTTCCTCACCCTACTAACGTTCTGATGGTGCCTGAACAGCTCGGTGTCTGTAACGAGCCTTCTGCTTGTGTTCCTGGTGGCGATCTTGCCAAAACTACTCGCAGCCTTTGTATGCTTTCCAATACCACCGCTATCTCTGCTGCTTGGGCTCGTCTTGGTCAGTTTGAAAACGTACCGCTTTATGCATATTCTAATACCAATCAACTTTGCTCAGATTATAAGTTCGATCTCATGTTCTCGAAACGTGCCTTTGTGCATTGGTATGTTGGTGAGGGTATGGAAGAGGTACGTGGCGGGTTTTGGTGTTTGACTTTATATACTCATCGGTTATCTGCTATAGGGTGAGTTCTCTGAGGCTCGTGAGGATCTTGCCGCACTGGAGAAGGACTATGAAGAGGTTGGTACTGACTCTGCTGACGCTGAGGACGAGGGCGAATATTAGAAAGTGAGCAAGAGGTGAAAGTCCCTTCCCTATTCGACCTCAGAGGCGAGTATCTAGGGAAATCTACAATACCCCTGCCTTCCCTATCCGCATACCTTACGCTCCTCTTGTCATTCTTTGATCGTTATTTTTTGCATTATGTACCGCTTTCGTTACCTGAGTTAAATAACAGGTTTTGCTTCTCCCATTAATGGAAAGTTCTTTAGTTCTCTAGAAGCTTATTATTTAGGGTCATGATTACCTATGAATTAGTATATCAGGTATCAAAGGGGTCAGCAAGTAAAATTGCTGGATTAATCTTCTCTAGTTGCTCATCTAACGACTGATCTCAATCCTCGTAAATGGTGACCTCTACACCTTTCTGTAACAGCTTGAGGGTAATTCTGAAAACCTAAATGAGTCGTGCGTTGCATGATCCAGACGACGCGTACTTGGAGAGATCCTTAACTATGAAGTCAGGTTTGGCTTCTTCCAGGTGTTCTCGACTGTGGGTAGTAAGCAGTGCGACAGTTTTGCAGCCTGCTTCCTTGCCGCTTCGAATGCCTGAAGGGGCATCCTCGAAAACGACGCCTAAATGACGGGTGATTCACAACCATAAGTTTTTATACGCTTCCCTAACTTACAGTTTTCAGCTTTCACGCCACATTCTTTGGCTCCGAGCAAGTAAGGATCGGGACTGATTGTAGGTCACGATGTCAGTTACGAATAATAGCATTTCGACGACGCGACTCGCAAAGGTTTGCCTTTCTTAACATCCTCGGCAGCCACGAAGACATCGGGAACCGGGATGCCGGCTATCCGGAGAGCAGATAACGCATATTGGCGCGTTGCGGATGTACAGATGGCCCAGGCAGGATTAGGGTGGTGTCTCAATTCTGCGATCTAAACGTGGTTGGTTATGAAAGGCGTGGATGCAGAATAACAGGGAACGTACCACGCCCAGGATGTCTGCGACTCCAGGAAGCTGGACTATTCCTTGACGACCACCTGCTGTTGACGTCGAAACGATGGCATCCTCAAACCGTTGCGCCTCCCGCTTTGACAATAGCGACTAAGCACAAGTATCTTGAGGGCTAATGAAGGCCATACCTCGAGTTCATCGAGATCTTGAATTCCGCAATGACTTCTAAGATTATCGACGGTCCGAATACCATGTGCCGCTATTGATGCGATGGTTCAGAGTGAGTATGAAGAACCAGGCAGTCCCACATACAACTCAGAATATGATGAACATCAATGGTCGGATATTGCTTTCTAAACAGTTCCCAAGCGCCAACAACTCCGGCAGTCGAGTCAACGAGAGTACCATCCATGTCGAAAAGGCTGAGACGGGTAAGTTGGGCGGTGTCCGGCGAAGAGGGATATGACGGTGGCGTACAGCGCATCTGCGACGAAGGCGGTGACGTGCATCGCGGCTCCTTGATGCGATGAAGAGCAAAAGGAACGAGTCGCGGTTTAGGTTTTCCGGTAGCGTCGGTCTTTCCGGGGGTGTTTAGACGCAAGGACGATGACAAACAAATAACATCGCTGTGCCGCTGTGCCTGTCTGCAGTCGTCTTGTTCAGTACAAGATGCCCCTGCGGAGACGGCCCCAGTTCACTCAGGAAAACATTGACCAGCAGCTCCAACAGATACACCTCCTTGATCCCTCATCCTCGTCTGAGAATCTCGAGCAACTTGGCCCTCTGATCAAGCAAATACATGGCAACCGTCAACAAGAGGTCTTCCTTCGCACAGTTCGAGCCCTCATTGATTCCAAAGATGCTGACATAGAGAACATATGTGGAGACAATTACCAGGACTTCATATCCTCTGTATCTACCCTTTTTACGGTCAAGTCATATACCGACAAGATGAAAGAGAACATCCAATCTCTGGATACCAGTGTTTCACAGCTAGGACGTGGTCTGGTCGAGAAAAAACGTGCTCTTCTACAATCTAAAAAGACGGCGGCAAATCTTGACGAGGCTATTGACACGCTGCAGGCGTGCCTCCGAGTGTTAGATGTCGTCAATCGTGTCAGAGATATGATTCAGGAAGGGAAATATTGGGGTGCGTTGCGGGTCTGTTGTCCATATCGCGTGTGGAATACTCTCTTTTGGTAACAACATATTGTTTTGCAGTCTCTTGAAGACATACAGAACATGCCATCAACTTCGCTCTCCCAAACTCCGTTCTTTCAGCATATTCTCTCCTCGTTACCGTCACTACGGGCACAAATTAAAGACGCAGTGACAGCCTCGATGAAGCAGTGGCTTCTTGAGATCCGTAACGTGAGTACGGAAGTAGGACGACTTGCGAGCGAAGCGATGGAGACTCGTACGCGTCGCTGGCGTTCTAGACGTGAAAAGGACCCGTCACTCCGACAAAATCAAGTCGGAAGTCCTGTTGAAATGATAACTTATGAGAAAACTGAATGTACGTTTCAAGTTCTCAGTTATCAGACACTTTTCTGAGTTTTCAGGATCAAGTCAATGTACTTGATAATGATATTATTTGTGTGGACTTTACACCCTTGTTTGAGTGTATTCATATATATACTACCCTGAACTCGCTAGAGGAGCTACAAAGATCCTACCAAGCCGATAGAAAGGTGACAAATTTTGCACCATCTCATAATTGTACTGAAGGTTGTATAAAGGCACAATCGGACCTTATCCTACCGAACCCGTTACCGTTGGCATTTCTTCCTCAGCTAACTCAAGAAATTTCTGGATTTTTCATTGTTGAAAACCATGTTCTTGAAACCACGAACTCATTCCGGTCTGAACGCGACGTCGAAGAGTTATGGGATTCTCTTGTTGCTGGTCTTACAAATTCTATCACAAACGCCCTCCAATCAGAGAAAAATCCTGATGAATATCTTCGTGTCAAAGAATGCCTTCTTAGTTTTATCATGACTTTGGAGGTAATTGCTCATTCACCTTTTCTTGTAGACTTGACTAAAGTAGTGAAAACCACAGGCCTCTTCGTACTCTACTGACTCTCTGCAGAGTTTTATCCTTCTCCTCTTTGAGAGGTATGCAAAGCTGCTTGAAGCGCATTTCAGCCGACACTTTGAATCAGTAGGTCATAGCAACACGTTAAGATGCACCATGTCAGGATATTACTCACCAGAACCATTGAGATTGTTCACCAAGACGACCACCTTCCCATGCATATTGAAGCGGAACATGAAATTGAGGCCGTTCTTGGGGTAGTTTTTCTTGCAAACACCGAAAAAGCCCGAATCAAGCAGTAAGCCCTACCCTTCTGAGTAACCTATAACCGACATACGTAACACTAAGAACACATCCTCCATGTACTCTCCCATGGTCTCAAACTTTTTATCTTTGCTGTCAAGATGTATTTGCCGTACTTCCTATAAGCATCGTTATACCTGTTACTGATGTCGTACTCAGATACGCGGATTTGTTGACAAGTTCTATGCATATACCGATGGTGTTTCGCAACATTACAGCAGCATTGACGTACTTTTGAAGAAGGTAATGAATTCTGCCGCCAATAGTCTGTACCCAGTTTTCCTGATGTGTTTATTCCAGTCACTAGATAGTCTTCTAATAGAACACGTTAGCGAAGTGATAGGTAAAAGACTAGCAAGCTTATCAACCCTTTCTCAAATTGCCCAAATCGTCACCAACCTGGAATATTTTCAAGCATTATGTTCTGAGCTCGAGCGCTCGCTTGCCAACCTCCAGTGCGTCATTTTTCTCAGCTCAGTTTACGAGCTCATGACAATTTTGATGCCTTTCAGACCTGTACAACGCGGTGTGGTGCAACTTACAGCCAAAGTTTCCTTTGAGACGACACTGAAGCGTTCTCTCGGGCGTATCACTGGTGTCATCACGTCGAAACTCGACCAATTCTTTGAGCTCTCTGAATACGAGTGGACACCTAAGACACGGGAGGATGCGCCAAGCATGTATCTTTACGAGTTGGTGAACTGGCTTACGACCGTTGTCGACTCCCTTGTGATCAAGGAAGCTTATAAAGATGAAGCATATAGGGGAGCATTGGAATATATCGCCGGGTGTCTGATGGTAGGTACAACTACCCAAGTTGGTATTTCTAATGACAAAACAACTATCAGGACTTCTTGACCGGCAGAGATATTTTATTGATGAATGAAAATGCAATCTCCAACGTTTTGGTTGACGTAGATTTTTTGGAAGAAGAACTGAAACGAATCGGAAGATCACACCTATCTTCAGTCTTCGTGGAGTTGCGGATGGTAACTTATGCATTAACTTTATTATGTCATCTGTTGACATTGACATTGAAAATTTAGACAACTTCAATTCCCTTGTCAGACACAGTCCACGAATATCTAATGCCTGCCATGCGACATACATCATACAGTGCTGTCAAACACAGGCGCCTCCAGTCACTACTGGAAAAATTGGCAAGATTTGGTGCCACCCAACGTGATCCCGCGGCACGGGAATTGGCGGAAAAGCGGAGGAAAGAAGCTGATGCTGTTGGAAGAGTATTCCCTGGTGAAGGTCGATGAAGGCCTTCAAAACGGTGTTCCTCGTGTAATGTAAAGATGGTATGGTATGATCATTGGTCTATGTGAACGGACGGTTTAAGAGACCCCATGGTCGGGAGTATACACAGAACACAGAGAGGATAAAAGAGGTGTAAGATGAAATTGGCGTGAGCGAAAAACTAGCGGTGGAGACGTATTGCGGCATCGTGAGGGATCATGCAATAACACTAATGCGGAAAAGCTCTTTACACCCGACGCTTGATATTTGCACTCAACCACTCAAGTCCCTCATAAAGACCATCACCAGACGTCGCACAAGCAGCCTGTAAGGAGAGGGTATTTTGAACAAAGCTCGGAACCGAGGGTAATGCAAGATGACTAACCTGAATGTACCAAGTCCTTTGTCTCAAACCATGGAGACCAAGTTTGTCTGTGATTTCAGCAGCATTCATCGCATTAGGCAAATCCTGCTTGTTGGCAAACACCAGGAGGAGGGCATCACGAAGTTCATCCTCATTGAGCATCCGTTGAAGCTCCTCACGAGCTTCAGCGACACGTTCCCGGTCATTCGAGTCAACGACGAAAATAATACCCTGTGTGTTTTGGAAATCTGGACAGGATGACGTGTAAGGAAATTTCCGAAGAAAAGACCTTCAGATTCACGCACAATGCCTCCAGAGAGGACGGATCTTGTCCTGGCCTCCAACATCCCACACCGTGAAGGAGATATTCTTGTATTCAACGGTCTCGACGTTGAAACCTAACGCGATATGAAGATCTAAGCAGTCTGCCAAGTGAAGGCACCATACCGATTGTCGGGATGGTAGTGACGATCTCGCCAAGCTTCAACTTGTACAAAATAGTGGTTTTACCAGCGGCATCAAGGCCGACCTGTTTTGCCAAGGTTCATTGAGGACACGATACAAAAGCGAGAGATACCTGACCATAAGTATCCCTGTTGGTATTTGTAACAGCTGGTGATTCAGCGGAGCTAGAGAGGCGACAATGGACACCTACGCATTTCCTTCTTGCCGAAGAGGCCAGAAAGCAGACGAGAAACAGAGAGACCCATTGCAGAGCGTAAGGATAAGGCAACGAGAAAGTTGGTAAAAGTGAACAAGTCAGAGAGTTGTGATGGGCGTTGGGTTTGCGTGTGACAGTTGTTTGGAATTCCGCTTGACACAAACACACAACCTTTATATACAAAACAAATACATATCTTTGAGGTACAATATAGATCATCGACACGTATGCACCACGAACAATTTATGGAAAGTCGTTGGGATTTATAGGGTATTTTTCAGACCGCACGACAATACATGAAGAGTTGTCGACAATTTTCATCAACATGCCACGCTCAACGTGACGTGTAAACAATCTATAATTATTCAAAAAGACTACTCACCTAGGCATTCATAAATGCAGAAAGTGATGTGGAGCCAAGTTCTAGAAGATTCAGAGGTGTAGGTTAGCAGACCCCCCCAAAAAAGAAATAAAACTGGTAATAATGAGAGTAAAAAGGTCAGAGAGAAAGGAGACGTGCAAAAGCTCAAAAGAGATAAAAGAAAACAATAAAGTAATGAAATAAAAAAGAAGAGAGAAGGTTTCTTCTAGTCTAGAAATTACATCGCACAAATATGAATAAATAAATGATATAAGAAAGCAATGAAGGAGTAAAGGGAGGCAAAACTAATGAGGCAGATAATACTCATCGTAAGCCCGCAGCTTTCAGCTTGCGATCGAGTTTCACCCTCCAGCTTGCATAATACCCGTTTGAGGGAGATGGGGCGTATTGGCAGAGCTCAAAGAGCACCAGTTGTTCTTGGAAACCAGGATTGGGCCAGATTTGGTTGCGAGCTGGACAGTAAATGTAAATCAAAATACAGGCCTCCAGTGGACAAATAACCATACCTGCTCTAACCATTTCCAACGCCTCGGTAGCAGTAATGTGACGCCGCCACATCACTGAAGGAGAGCTTCAGCCCAGAAATTAGTCTTAATGAGAGGATAACTTACAATAGGCTGCAACAACAGCTGCGCTGCGAGAAATTCCCTGCACACAGTGAACAAGGACGTTACCCCCACTGCGTAACGCTTCTTCAATGAATTGGCAAGCAGAAGGAAGGTGTATCAGGATGTCCTCGTAATCAACATCCTCGACGGCAATGCGCATATGCCGCAGTCCAGACTCTGGAAGTTCCGCAGGAAGATGATCATTACAAACAGATAGGATGTGAGTGATGCGGCGCTCTGTCAATGATCGCGTCGAACGCGCCGCTTGGATACTATTGGCAAGCATCAGTTTCCCCAGATCAAGTCGTGAAAATAGCAGAACCACTAACTTTCCCAAGAAAAGTCTGTCGTCAATGACGGAGTCGATGTTCTTCCACATTCTGGTATCCACGCTTCTGGTTGGCCTCCAAATGGTTTGAAGTAATATATGGTTCAGGGTTATTGGGCATTGCTTCTTGTACCATATTGACGGAATTGTCATGTCACCGCCCGGGTTCGGTGCGTCAACATTCCGTGGCGCTCTCGTGAATCAAGTAGGGTAAAAAATCCTAAAGCGGTGTGCAAAGAATATTGTGGGAGTAATGCGATGCCCACGTGGGGCGTAGTAAAATCCAGAAAAGGTAAGCCTCACCGAAACACTGCCCGGCTTTCAGCCACGTTTTTGTGCCTCTTCGGGGGGAACGCCGGACACGATGCATTTTCCTGAGGCAGTGCACAAAATAGCTCCCTTGGCTTGACGGTGACCACAGGTCATATGTATGGAGGTCATTTGTACTCCCCTGTGTCTCAAGTTGCCGGACGGTGAGTTCTGCTGACATCATTGCTCTGTACTGAGCAGGTAGGGCACATCGACTCCCGGAGTCAACGGATGAGCAGCCGGTCCCTCCTACTACCATGTTCGTGTACGCTACGGACATTCCCCCTTCGAGTGTTGTGAAGACCTCACTCACTTTTGCTCAGTACTGGTTCTCTTTCATCAATACAAAAGCTGCTTCATATATGCATGGCCGGGTCGTCTCACACTGCCCAGGTGAAGGTCTGCTGTCTTCAAATGTGCCGTATGGTTATCGATATGAAATCGATCCGAGCCGGATCAATCCTCAATTCAGTATATCCTCACCAGACATGCACGTTACCTTCTACCATGCACCATTGCTAGCAGTCCGAAAGCGCACAGTACCGTTGTGGCCTCGGTTGTTGCCTACATGCCGTGATGGTTCAGGATACCCGAGTTACCTAATTGAGCCTGCTGTCAGATATAAAGGCCGTGACAGCAATTTGTCGCAATTCTTATTCTCAACGACCGTATTGTTATGAAGATTGAATGGGCGTCTTCTGTTAGTGCATTTGCTTTATCCAAGGCTTTTCTCATCCCCACCCAGTTCAATCCCGATGGCTCGCGACGGAAGCCAGATCCATCCTTCATGCATGGCTTTTATGCCAAATGGCGGGGAACCTTTAGTGGCAACGAGGATCTCCGGAGCAAGGTAAATTTGTGTTCGCCTTCACCACGTTCGGACTCACTTGTTTCAGGGCATGAAGGAGATGCGAGACGCTACGAAACTCAAACGAGATTACACCAAAAGAAAGCGAGCAGCGCGTAAGGTTGAAGGTCGAAGTATCTTCAATTTCTTCTTTAACAGAAAGAAGTCTTCAAAATCTTCATACTCAAATGGCGACCGAAGTCGGTCGTCCAATGTCTTAACTCCTCCATCCACTTCGCGGCAGTTGACTGGCAATTCTCGGGGAGACAGATCGAAACGTCCCTCGAAATCAACGAGAACAGGTCATGCCAGTCGATCTAGTCATCGTCATTTGACGAAATCCGGTCATTCCCCTTCACATCCCACTTCTAGGTCAAGTCATTCACGACCAGACCATCGCTCTCGACGATCTGGCCGGCGGTAGAAGTTGCAGCCGACCGTGTCCTCGTCCAGACGTGAATCTCTGTCTATGTATCGTTCCTGACTTATTAGCCCCTGTCTCCGTAATGTATTTGCATTGAATAAAGTTATGTGTACCTTTTCTCATTTTGCAGAAGTATACTGGTTATAAATGTGATTTTGAAGAAGCATCATTTGACACCAATATCTTGAACGACACATTAGAATTCTAAACTCCCTTTGAAGTACCTAGCGTAACACCTTGCCTGCCCTTCATGTGTAGAGTAACAAAACCAATCTTCCATCCTTCGGTAGAATTCGGTCACCAAACATCGGATCCTCATTGCAGTGGAACTCGAACAAGTACCGGTCAGGGGTCTACGGCAACAAAGCAGGAGTCTCTAAGGCGGTCGAAGAACTTGTGTCACCGTTCTTCTTCTTCTTTTTCTTCTTCCGCTTCCGTTTCTTTTTAGGACTACTGTCATCGGCGTTAGACTTTGCCTCGTCTTCATGGTCTGAGCTGTCATCATAAATAGGAGTGAGATTCAACAGAGGGAATTTTAGCAAGGTAGCCGATTGCGCTTGTCGGTCGAGTTGCAATGAAACCTTTGGTGCTGAAGTCTCAAGGACTTTTCGTTCTATCGACCGTGTAGTTAATCGCTCTGCTAGAAACGGTCAGTTAGGCGCGCCTCGGGCAGCATGGCAAGATGTATCTCACATTGTTCATCAAGTGGGATTGAGTGGGACGTGTTAACAAGCATTCCAGACGGTACCGGTGACACAGGTGTGTGGACGGTATCATGTGAAGATTCGACGGTTGGATGATCATCCTTGCACTTTCTGCGTTTGGACGTCGCACAAGACGATGAAGGTGTAACGACGTCATTAGCGACAATATTGAACAACTCTTTAAGCTGTTTCTCCGCCTCTTCCTGGGCCGGAGGCTTACGTTCTAAAAGAGCATTCTCTGGAATCGTCTTGTGTTTTTTCTTCTTTTTGCCGTCCTTTGTGAAAGGATCGGCCCTCGCCTTCTTTTTGATTACCCCTCCCCTCGTTTCTCCTTCACTGTCCGTGTCTTCCTTTCCTCGCGAGCTCAATTCATCTTCCCTCGGTCGTTTATTACCTTTACTAACAAGTTGACCTTTCAGACGCGCGATGTCGCGTGAAGAACTAGCTGACTCAGGAATAGCTGCGCCAACTCCCAATCTAAACCGGAAACGAGAATCAATAGGATCACTTAAACCTAGGTTTCCAAGTTCGTACCTCGGGGGGCGACGCATGTATTCCTTGAGCTCTGCCTCAAAATCCCTGTTGCTCCTACTAGAGAGCTTGCAAGACGGCTTCACCCAAGACGACACCATATTCTCCGCAAACGCCATGGACATGTCAATTTGTGCCTGGAGAGCTTCCAGATCAATAGAGTCTTCGTCGTCCATCGCAATGCAAGCGTCAGTTCAAGTCTTTCACGTGTCAAGCTATAGAGACCTGGATAGAATGGGTCGTGCTAAAATTCGGAGATGCCGATGAAAGCACCTTACAGCCTGTGAATGATGAGCATCGTAGTTGAGGCTGTTGAAGTTCGAAAACCTCAAATGTTTCGCGTAAACAAAAGTAAAGGCGCGGCCCGGTCAATGTCAGTTTGTGACTAGTTAGTTATTCAAGAAAACACCATGCCATCTTTCAAACGCAAGCGCAACGAGCTTGAGGATTCTGAAGACGACGAGCGGTCTTTTGGACGTCAGATTTTGCCGGTTGCCGACCTTCCCGAAGACTTCAATGGAGAGCCAGAGGATGGCATGCAGTATCTCTTCACAGTCAGGTCAGCCTGATTTTTCGCTTCAAGTCTCTTTTAGCCGACCACATCCAGACGAGACGCACGAAATTTACCACACACA
Organism: Termitomyces heimii; assembly: GCA_003313675.1. Taxonomy (NCBI): domain Eukaryota; kingdom Fungi; phylum Basidiomycota; class Agaricomycetes; order Agaricales; family Lyophyllaceae; genus Termitomyces; species Termitomyces heimii. The sequence goes on from QLON01000762.1 coordinate 162,561, forward strand.
ACATGGGTGGAAAATCCATATGAATCGACGCCGTTACCTTCCACGAACGATGATCGTGTAATACCAAAACATATCTACCTTCCATCTGAGGATTGGCGAGCGACCTACGAAACTCGATTTAAAAACTTTCGAAAGGTTGATCTGTTTTGAACGATTTGGGTAGTTGTCCTGAAACTTTCTTCTAGAATGTGATTCAACCTACTATCGGTGTTCCTTTTGCGCCTTTTGATGGACCCCAACGGCCTTTTCCCGATAAAAAGGAAAGAGACCTTTGGTGGAACTTCCTAGCAGGAAGACCAGACTCGGACTGGAATCCGCCTAAACAGCCAAAAACCAATACAGCAATGCGACGACTTTCGAGTCATGGTCAATCTGACACAACGTCTCCCTCTCCTGTGCATAGATGGCAAGAGTCATGGCAAACAAATGATGACGGCCAGGTGGAACTAGTACTACGCTTGGATCCTTCTGACCCAGTGCCTCCAGAGGTCGCACAAGGCTCTCCAATGATCACAATGCCCATTCAAGAGACAATCATCTATAAACCTAGGGAACCACTTCCAAGCCTTCTACGGTACATTGACGAGGTACAGTAACTCGACAACGTTTAACATACCGTGATTTGAACCTTGATACAGCGAATGGCTCTGCACCTTCTCATGTATTTTGCACATTGGATCAACGTCCATCTCCAGCGACCTCATGCTTCCTCCCAGCTACTTGAAACACACGCACAGTGGATCTTTGCGCTCCTTACTAAAGTCGATGACTATGTCTCTGCAGATGACATGAACTTGCTGCGGACACTGGCCCGGGCTTGTATCGCCTTGCTCAAAGAACTTTATCAGACGCACCCTGGCGACAATTCTCAGAGTCTATACGAGAACACGGGCTTCATGAATGCACGGTCGTGCTGGCTCATTGTATCTACAATTGCAGGTGTGTGGGCCCAGCGTGACTTGTGGATAGATGCCGAGGACATGCTTAAATCACTTGGAACGATCGAAGGCTGAATGAAGCAAGCTCCAGCGCTTGAGCTCGAAAGTCTGTCATTGCTAGACTCAAACGAATAAACTCCTTAAATGAAATATTGACACTTGTATGATTCTCGTTGATTGACGGACACGTACTTAGATGCAACGCTTAACAACGCGAATTGACTGAGAGTGGAAAAAGACTAGGGGCAAGAAGCTTCCCCCACGTGATCGGTTCTTTGCGTCTCGAATTTTACGTGCAGACCCTATAAAAGACAGGCCTCCTTCTTTCCTTCTACTACCAGCTCTCCCCTGAACATGTATCACTGTGCCCCTTTACTTCTCTCTTTGGTTGCCTCAGCTTTGGCCTATACAGTCACTGAACCCTCCACCGCAAACCCTTGGACGATGTCCGGCCCTCAGACGTATGTGTTATATCATTATGTATTACCCAATGTTTATGATTCTTGACAGTCTCTCTTGGGACCGTGTTTCTACTGATCCATCCACTTTCACAGTGGTTCTGACTGATATGGTCTGTCTAATCCGTCCTTTCCCCCTTTTATACTTTTTCAATGTCTGCACCCAGTCAAACGGCAATTACCAACAAGTCCTCGCCGCAGAAGTCCCCGGAGAACTTGAATCGATTATGCTTAATGCTCCCAGTGGTGGTTGGCCTCAGGGCGGGGCATTTCGCCTCAATCTTGTACAGGATGTGAATCATCTCGACAGCATCCTCGCTCAGTCCAGCGAATACGGCATTGGGATTTCGAGCACTCCCTCGGGGTCCTCGCTTACTCAAACAGCTACGTCTCCGTTCGTAAAACTGTTTTTTTTTAGTTTTTCATCATCTGATCTGCGTCATAGTTTACTTAGTACTACTTCGGCTGTTCGCCCTACGTCCGAGTCGTCGGCTTTCGTCAGCTCGACTTTGATTAGTTCAACTGTGTTGTCCGTCACTGCAACCTCTTCTTCCAGGAGTGTCGCGATTTTTCCCGCCTCAAGCAGCGCCGTCAGTACGACTGCCACCCGTGCTGCTGCTCCAACTTCTTCTACAGCGCCAAGCACTACCGCATTGAATGCGGGATCTAAAACGCTTGCCTTTAATGTTGGTTCTATCCCCCTCCTTGTGGCGTTAAACTATCTCTTTATGTAATATTTTTTACAAGTCCCGATTTAGTTCTTCTAGTATTTTCTCTTGGACAATTTAACTTCAGCTGCATTCTCTATATTTCTTGTACTTCACATTGTGTTCGGAAGTGAAATTTTCGGCCATTCAGTACGTTTTAATCATACTTATGGCCGTTAGACTTGTAAAACAACTCGATTTAGCCCCAGTTCGGATATGAAAGATGTCAGTTCATTAGCCGAGCAAGGAAAGCCAAATGCCGAGAAAATCTGTCGCGGTGCAGCCAAAATTGAACTGAAACGGATCAGGCCGTGACAATTCCGCCTTCCTGTGAACATCTACTGTCATGTGCGTGCTGGGAGATAAAAATTTTTGCCATTTTTTCTGTGGTCTCGTCCTCTGCACGTATGGCTCTCAAAATTTTAAGTCATACTAAGTTACTTCTTAGCCAGAAACTTAGATTTTTTTCAAGAAGATTGTTGTCGTATGAGACGTGTCAGTCAATGATCAAGTGAGAGGTGCCAAAGTGCGAAATCCGTCACGCCCAGTCACACTCCCCGCTTGATGCCAAAAAAAGCGGATGTGCCAAACCGGCACCCGTGCGCTGTTCATGCCGGCTCTGCCGTATGCGGAGCTTCAACAGCCCCTAAGTTGTCACGCTCTCTTTATCAGACAAAAATATATCCACTTTTCTGAGCTTTCACGCCTTGGTCGGCTTCAGAAAATTAATTTTATCTTACTCATTATGTATAGAAGGGTTTTGTGCAGTTAGATTCATTTTGCACACTCCATGGTGGTCCATTTCACCAGGCTCCGTAGAATACAAAATGGGCACTGATTTCATGCTTTCGTGCCTCTCACATTTTAACATCTACGCAAAGAAGTATAGAAATGTGTTGATATACACTATATGTATGTACTGATTTTGTTGGGGACCCAGTAGATGAGAACAATGAGTTGTAGAATGCATTTTGCACAATAGGGGCCCTATTGCACATGACACATTACATTATCAAGTTGAGAGAGAGAAAAATGAGGAGGCTTGATAAAACGTGCATATCTCTATGTGCTGGGTCTTATCATCATAGAGTCTGGCAATGGTAAGTACAACGGCGAGTGTCGAGGTTTATGATGTTATGTCCGATTTCCAACACGCAACAGACCACCAAAAGTCCCTTTCGCCGCAACAATCCAGGCTTTTTTCACGCTTGCCGATTCATGGCAGAGCAGAGTTACAAATTTTTCGTTGATGCGTCGCGTTGTAGCGGCTGTGACATGGTATTTCCTTTCACACTTCCTCGTGATTACAATCGTTATGCAATTCTTCACTCCCTTACCGTTCGGGTGCTGATAAACCGGTAGGATAAAAACTAGTATTTTGGTACTCGTACGGTAGTTCTCCCAATCCCAGGACTTACAACACTTCTTTCGATTGTGTGAAAACTCTTAAGTTGTGATAACACACACTGTCACACACGCTGTTCTCACACGCGTCTTGTATTTTCGATCGTGATCAGTCAACTTTCTTTCTTGTGAATTCAAAGTCAGGATAGACGCCACCTGCAGGCGGTTCTTCAATCTTCAAAGGGTCAGCGGGGACACTAAGGTGTGACATATTTGCAACATCCCACGAAAGAGCGTCTGTGACAGTAAGTAGCGTGACGAAAAAAGTCCAGTCACATGTCATTGGCATATGCAATCAGGATGTCTTTCCGGTGTCACACATGAGAAATAACATAAAATCCGTGAGTAGCATCGTCGCCCCCATTGAGCTTAGGATGATCGTTCTCGAAGATTGTACATAGTCAGTCACAGATTCGTGAAGGGATGCGGGCTCTCCAGCAAATCCTCTGTTAGTGAAACAGAAGTCCATTACTAGTGCATGGGGCGTGCTATCGATGATTTTGATTTCACACCGTTTCGCTTCCCACACTTAATCCAGCGCTATTAAAATAAGTAACAAGAGAACACTTGCTATACTCTGATACTTGATTTTACCCATACATCTTTGAGCACAATTTGCACATGGTCTATCAGCCTGACACATAATTTACCCCATTTGTCATATATTTCGACGATCTGGGATAACTTTTGAAGTTGAATGTCGACTTCTATGGAGCATCTACTTCCCCCAAGTTGGAAAACACAAGTAACCACCTGGCTTGCAGAAGACGCACCGTCATTCGACTACGGAGGCTATGTTGTCGGTGAGGCTCACCGTGAAGCCTTTCTCCTCGGCAAGGGCAACTCTGCCGCCGTTCTCGCCGGTTGTCCATTCTTTACCGAAGTCTTCAACCACCTAGGCTGCGAGTGGGTGGTCCTTCCTAATATATAAAGTGCTCGTTCAAGAATCGATATATGTAGAGTGGAATGGCATCTTAAAGAAGGCGAGACGTTCGAACCGATCAAACACATAGCCACGGTGAGAGGAAAGGCACGACATGTGCTCCTTGGAGAGCGGGTTGCGCTGAATTTGTTGGCTCGGTGTAGCGGGATTGCTACAAGGTAGACGTTATATGCCTATTGCACGACCTCACCTTAATCCTTCATAGATCGAAGAAGATCAAAGATCTCGCCAGAGGCTATGGATATACAGGAATTATCGCTGGAACCCGCAAGACCACGCCTGGTAGGCTCTTCACATTTGTAACGGGTCGAATTCCTTCCAATTCGTACGACGCTTGAATACTAGGCTTCAGACTAGTCGAGAAATATGGTATGCTAGTCGGGGGCATTGATACACATAGACATGACCTCTCAAGCATGATTATGCTTAAGGATAACCACATATGGTCATCAGGTAACCATTTCAAGAAATGCAACGTAACAATTTTCTGACTATCAAAAGGATCCATTACGGCAGCTATCCAACAGGCTCGAGCTGTTGGCGGATTCTCGCTGATGCTTGACGTTGAAGTCCAATCAGAAGCTGAGGCCGACGAGGCCATTGAAGGGGGAGCAGACATCATCATGCTTGATAATATTGAGGGAGAGGAGCTGATCAACATAGCTCGAAGCCTTAAGGCCAAGTGGAAAGGGCAGCGTAAATTCCTGCTGGAAACAAGTGGAAATATTACGGAAGCGAACTTACAGGAGAGAGCAAATAATGGTGGGTGCCTCGGATGATGCTGCCGATGTTGATATAGCTCACGCATGCGTCAATAGAAATTGATATTCTGAGCACAAGCTTTGTCCACCAATCTGTTCCCCACATTGATTACAGCCTCAAACTTCAAGTCCCAGGCAAAAATGCCTGAGTAGATTAAAGTAACTATTAAAACCAGAAGTTTATGTCGAGTGCAAGTTGAATAAAGATATCGCGTTTCCTCCTCGAACTCCGTCCTTGTCTGCAGAGCTCCAGCCCTGAACGGCCTCAATCGCCTCAAGGTTTTCTACCACACTTTTCCACTTCTGTGTTGAACTAAGTGGAGGGAAAAAAGGATGATCCGTGCCAAACAGTATACTTTGACTTCCCAGACTTCGATTTGTAGTGCTGGTAGCAGAGGACCCAGTCTGGTAAATGCCCGAGCGTGCTACCACGTCACTGACAAAGCCAAGTTCTGCAGATCCATACGACACGGCGTCTAGGTATAATTTTCCAATATAGTATCGAGCATCATGTTGAAGCCTCATTGCTACTTGAGGGTCATGGTCAATACATGATGCGAGACGAGACGAAAGTTGAGGCAGGGCGCCACCAGAGTGAGCCAATAGGAGCCGAAGAGAAGGATACCGGTCGAAGACGCCTGCTAAAATCAGTCTGGTTGTTGCCTGTACTCGCATCAGTGGATTTGTATTACGTTCAGTTTCGGCGGTGTTAACTCACGATTGTAGTTTCAAAAGGGAAACCAAGAGCAAGAGGGAGGACATGGCCATTGTTCTTATCGCCCCACACCTTTGCATCGATACCATAATGAGGGTGAACAAACACGACGAGGCCAACTTTTTCAATGGCGGCCCAGACGGGATCAAGGGCTGCATCGTCCAGTCCGTTGCCCACACCACGCGTGCCCATGATCAGACCACGTAAATGGGGCAGCTTGGAGATCTGGTTTACGGCATTCAGAATTGATGCAGTGCTAACCCCGGGCACAAGAGGTAAAAGGCCGAAACCATAGAGACGCTTTATCGAAACACCTTGAACGTATGGGGATGTCGCACAATAATGTTCCAAATCCTCATTCAATTCAGCTGCAAGTGTTTGAGCCTGAGATGCAGAGAGGAAGTCGAGCCATGGATTTGCAGAGCTATACTCGCATGTGAAACCACCCAACTTGGATTGTACTACAATTCGTAGTATCCTACCTGACCACAGAGACATCGATGCCATGTTGGTCCATGAATTTAAGCTTTTCTACTCTATCCCAATACTGGGGACCGACTGGCCGCCCGCCACTAGGTTCGTGGTCCAAAATCAAGAGACGTTCGTCGACTTTACCGTCACGGGTGGCTGATGAGCGGATGAAGGGCACGCTAGACCGCGTCCGCAATAAGGCAGCATATCGGGGAAGATAAACATGAGTATGTATGTCAACGAGGAGCTTAGAGGCCATAGTCGTGAAAGAAGACTACGGACTTCCAGATGACAGTCTATATGAACGGAGCCAATCAGATACAAAGCCCTGTGACCTGCGGTAATTAGATGTAATCTGCTAGCCGAATCATACCGTGCATTGAACGTGAAGCTTTGACGATTGACCATCTTATGGCTCAACCACATTTACGAGCTATGAATGAACAGGTAACGTTCAGACAATTTCTCGCACATTCTTTTTCTCCTACATTCACTTCATTTTTGGCCAGATAAATGCTATAGAAGAAGCCTTCACTCGTTTTCGCGATCTGTGTGTTGCATTTACTCGATCCGAAGAAAATTCCAAATCATCAACTGTTGAACTGGAGCAGGAGAATACGAGACTCGATAACACGCTAAAACGATTATCACAACAGAACCAGGAATTACAGTGCGAAGTCGAGAATCACAAGCGAGAGACAGAAAGAGCAAAGGACGCACGAGATGCAAGCCTTTTGAAGCTTGGAAATGCATACCGAGTGATTCGTGACCTGATCAACCAAGTCGAAAGGGTGAATTCTATTTCAACATTTATTCTTTTAGGATTCCGTTTGTGACGCCGTCATTTTGATTTGCGTATTTTCAGCTACAGGTAGCTAATGGTCTTCAGCCCGCAATCCAGACTAAGACTGAAGACAGCGAGGAGATGTGCCAAATTATAAGGGAAGCTATTGCACATACTTCAAGCTGTTCCCCTGGGGGTCCAGACATTGACATGACTCCCCGCCAGCAATCCTCCCTGTTCCAGAGAGGAGAGCGCCAATGGGAGAGTCACAGGCCTGGAACTCTTAACAGGCATCATCTTGGGACAGTAGAAGGGCAGTCTAGAGCAAGCAGCCGCTCACCTAGCCACTTGCCCTCACCTGAAGCGTCTGGTAATGAGCCAGCTAGCGAGCCAGAGTGCTCGCCAGCTTCACGAGACTTGCTAGATGACGAAGAAAGATGGAGCATTCACTATGGAAACAATCCTCCCGGGGTCTCCAATATGTCCTTCGGGCCAGTCTCTAACGAAAGGCTACTGCAACATTCCGTGATTCAGAAAAACGAGGTGGTGTATTACTAACATTTGTTTTGGCATGATCATTGACATGTAGCGAGTCAGATTAGAAAGCTGAAACAGTTCGTTGCATGTTCCTTGTTTAGGTTTATGGGCTTGCGAATATCTGTTCTCCAGACTTGAGGATGCAAAAGACCTTTGTCTGCGCCTACATTCAACAAAGAACATTATTTTCTTGAATGACCCGATCTTTTTGGAGGAGAGGGCAGAAGGTATCAGGAAAACATACGTCCTGGACTGGGGTACTGCTGAAAAAAATAGAGAGCTGACCGGCTTTATTCAGAGTCGAGAAAAAGGAGTACTCCATACGTTTGTCTTCCCGGAGACCAAGGTGACTCACTTTCTCGATACTGTATATGATGGTCTGGAATAAGGGCTGTGACAGAAGTGGTACTATGTTGGAGGTTTCAGTTGGCATGTTGCAGACCACCTTCATGACATTTGGCCATCACTTGAAAAGACGGTAAGCTCGTATTTTCAATATGCAACGTTTGTGGTCAACTTGAAAGCTGCAGTCGAGAAACAAGGTCCTTTCAAAATTATGCGAACGCAGCTCAGATTATCATGAAGCAGATGTGGCCGGGAAACTAGATTGCGACAGTCTATCTCAAATCTGTTTTGAAATTTCAAGTGACGGGCTTTGGGATGAGTCCCAAGAATTTGCCGCACGTATGGGCTACGAGATACAAGGTCCGCGCCTCAAGCACGTAGCTTATAGTCCGTGAGGTAGATAATTTAGGACGCGAAGGTTACTACTGATTTACCATCTCGAGCCTTCTTTAAACATGTTAGCCCCTTGATATTACCAGACGAGTTCGAGTGGCTTTTCAGAGTTATGTTGGTTCACGCGGAGTCGAAAACACGGACCTTGAACAAATTTTTCTGACAACGATATTGATCGATCATGATCAACTTGTCTCTATGTAACTATTTTCTAGTTGTCCGACGTACATAGAAGCATTTTTTTCAATGTCTTTGTCTTGGCTGATCAGAGTATCACAGCGCTTAGCCCTTCTTCTGCTTCAACGACTCTTTAGCACGTTAGTCGGGCATGCCTTCGCTGTCCTGCTTCTCACTGCCATTACTGTTTACTTTTTTTGTCATTCTTCTGCTATTCCGGTCCGCCCCCAATCTGCGCCAGCAAACATCCAGACGGCATGCAAGGCGTCGTTCAAACCTTTCCCCCCGCCGGGCAGAGAGTATCATGACTCCGGCATCTGGTAACTCTACGACTGCTGCTAGGACTGCTAGTCCGTCACCCTTGTCTTCGACAAACTCTACTCTGCATTCATCATCCACCTCCACTGCTTCACTGTCATTTTTAACTTCGACGACACATCGACGTACGACCAGTTCAAGATTATTCCCTTCGGCGACATCGGCGCGGACGGTTACAACGTCAAAATCAGCATCATTGAGCAGTTCGTCATTTTCGAACAATTTCTCGTCCCACCCAATGTATGTGTTTGACTTACTCTGGATAACCTCAAATTTAACAACGTATCCAAGGACCACATCATCGACTTCATCCACCGTGTCAATATCTTCACCTATCCATGGATTGCCATCATCTTCGCTTGTATCCATATCCACATCACCCATTCTCACCCATTCCATCACTTTGGACCCCACCCCCCGAACCACTTTAGTCATTGCATCTGCCTCGTCAACATCCACTTCAAGTCCATCGATAATCCCTGGCAACCCTTCTCCCATCAGCGCGCCTTCGTCTCATACTCATGAGTTGGTTTCCATCCCTATGACCAGAAATGAGATACTCATACTTCTTTCACAGTTTCTGGGCAAACAAGGGTGCCGTAGCGGGGACTTTCACTGTTGTTGGTCTGATTGTTATTGGTGTAGTGGTTGCTCTTGCCTTCTTCTTCTCAAGAAGATCACGCATTCGTGATAGTGTATCCTATGAGAGCTTTGTGCAAACACCGACCGGTCAGCTTTCATCAGGCAGTGTTACACCCCTTGAGGCCGGCAGGCTCCCGGTCTCCGTTGGCGTTAGTGCCAATAACTCGGCAACGCAGGATTCTATGAATTCGGAACCTAGTGATCAGGTATACTTTGATTATGCACCCCACGTTCCCCAAGGCCTTGCACCTGTCCAGGAACGAGTAACAATGTCACCTTCAAATACCGTATTCAAACGCCCCACCGTCAAACGTAATTCTTATCAACCCTCTATTGACTCATTTTATGGTACACCTGGAACCTAGAATACTCGAAATGTCTTCATAGTCTAAGTCATGTAATACTTTGTATTTATCTGAAATTTCCACGATGATACACGAATTCACAACTTTGGTTAGATCAATGCTCCGAGGCGCGTCCAAATACGATATAAAACCACTTGTGATGGCAAGTGATGAGAAACTTTAGGCGCAGGTTACGGTATAGTACAAAGACTCTTCATCTCGATTGAAACACTTTTACTGGCATTCTCGCAGTTATTCGGGATTTTAGTTCCCTTGGGCGATGATAGGAGCAAGCCGTAGTTGACAAGAAGTTGACGAACCAGGTCTGGCGCTTTTCGTGGAATGCCCAGACGTGGATTTTTATCTGTGTTGGCGACCGCCCAGGTGGATCCCAGTGATATATCAGATCGCGAGCCAGTATGCCCATAAGAATCCACTGAAAGAATCCATCCAAGTCTCCACACCATGCAGCACATCCAGGATAGTTATTATTCGCTGTGACACAACCCATGACTGAGATGCACTGTTGGGACGACAACAATTCGCGACGAACGTTGTAATCAATTCAAGTCTAGCCCGGCGGTTTTGTCGTCATCGATGGTCGATGACCTTCAAGCATCCTTGTTCTTTGAAGCAAGCGTTTCATCCAAGTAAGCCTGTGTATCTTCTAGTAGGTAACGCTCATACACATCAGGACCTAGGGGACCCAACTCCCAACTGAAATCAATCTTTCATGGCAAGCTAGAAAAGCCGGGTCTAGTCAGATAGTTTCGACCCTGAAGGATGAATAGCTATCCCCATGTTTGTAAAATACAGTATATTTCCCAAGGAAGGTCTACAGTCATCAGTACTCCTGTTGGGAAACTTTCGTGAACTGTTTCAGGTTCAGTAGCATGGCCGGAAAGGAGACAGCCAAGTTCCTAGTATCGTTGGAGCGCCAGGATCCCTCAATTGAATTCAATGAAGTTAGTGCTCACCTGAAAACATAGTTAAAGAAAGGCTGCCAGACATTATATGTTAGAAATTAATCGACGCGTGATACCCATTATGTAATAATGGAACGAACCCCCCTGAACACCGTTTTCAAGTGGTCCCGGTCAAGTGTCGACTTAGCAATGCTTGTCGCCAGACAAATCACACGGTTGCCTCTCGGTGGGCTCTGCAGACGTCTATCTACGTTTCAGAGAGAAGCATTTTTGGACAACGTCTCTTCTCATCCGGGTATCACTTGTCTCTCTTTGAATCGACCACAGAGCAAGAACGCTATCTCTCTGGCTCTTCTTGAGGTGACTTCAGACGGTTCAACGTACGGTTCTTGACCATTTAAGGATTCAAATTCCAGCAATTCAAAGAGAGCCTCGAGAAGGTTCATTTTGATAAGAGGTGAAGTATTAACTCAGTCCTGATTAGTTTATCCTCACCAGCATATTTTTTCACAAGTGTACGCGTCCTCATCCTCCGGTCAACAACTATGGGGTCTTTTTGTGCAGGTGCTGATCTTGTAGAAAGACGTACTATGTCTCAAATGCAGGTTACCAAGTTTCTTTCTGATTTACGTGATGCATTTCGAAAGCTTGAGAATCTTCCTATGCCTACCATCGCTGCTATTGACGGTCCTGCCCTCGGAGGTGGACTAGAGCTGAGTCTTGCCTGTGATTTGCGTGTAGCAGGTACTTGCTGAATAAGGCTTGAGCTTCATTGTAATCTTGATGTCGTTTTGAAGGCCATATTGTTCAGAAAATTGGCCTTCCTGAAACCGGCCTTGGAATTATACCAGGTGCTGGCGGCACACAGAGGATCACAAGGCTTCTAGGTCCTTCAAAAGCCAAAGATCTGATTTTTACTGCACGCACACTGACTGCACAGGAGGCCCTTGCATGGGGTAATTGTCCGAAAACAATATTCAATTAAGCGCCCACTCACTTGTAGAAAGGTCTCGTCGATTACGTGTCAAGCCCCGAAACCAGCGCATTTGATCGGGCTCTTACCGTGGCGGGAGCTATTGCAAAGAACGGTACTTGCAAATACTATATGTTTTGTGTTCTCTCATTTATACGTGTATTCCAGCCCCGTTGGCTCTCAAGGCAGCGAAACAAGCAATCTCAAGGTCTGGAGATCTGGCACTTGAAACAGGTAATAAACTCCGATTTTTTACCTTTATCAGTTGTCGTAAATATCTTCTTAGGATTGGACTTTGAACGGGCATCATACGAGACCCTCCTGCCCACTCAAGATCGGTTGGAAGCCTTACAAGCGTTTCTCGAGAAGCGCAAGCCGGTGTTCAAGGGAGAATAGGTGAATACAGTACTATAGATACAGATACTGGTATCATATATGAATATTATCCATCTCAGAATGGCCGGGAAGGCATCGCAAAACCTCCTGCAAATCCCGCTGGAACCAAAGGAATACCATCACTCAGTCTTAAACCTTCCAAATCCTTCATCATCAAACTCAGTCGACCAAAACGGTCCTTTAGACCCCTGCTCTCCGTACCCTCGTCTTGCAAACCTTGTGAATCGTTGAACAACTTGCCATATTGCGCCCAGTCACTCCTCAGCATCAAATAAGGTTTAAGCAACGTTGCATCAATCCGCCCAAGATAACCTTCGGTAATATACGACTTCAAAACGTCTGGGCGCACGAGAAAAATGTTTCCGAGTTGTCGAATGAACTCGAATCGTTCATCAAGCACTGATATCCCGAAGGTTCGGATGATGTCCTGATAAGACTTGATATCCCTGGCAAAACATGAGCTCATCACATTCTGCGACAAGATGCATACTCACTTGGCAAGCATCAGACCACCTGTTGCACTGACTGGAAACTTGCGGAGATGTTCGAGAAGGGTACTGTTTCACTTTAGAAATATATCGCCGGTGGAAACTTGGGTGTTACCTATGGAACGCAACTCCTATCTCAGTGAGGAACACTTCAAGGTTTTTCCCGCTGAGATTCTGACTGGCCGTGTCTCGAACTTTCTCGAGTATTTCGCAACACGACAAGCATGGCTCAGTGTTCACCCTCGCGAATGACAAGTCATCATCTCGCGGGTTGAAATCGTTGCGTTTTTGTTTGGCAAGTAGTGTACTTAGCCAAGCGACAATCGCTGAAAAGGTGCATATAGTTCAGTCCGCCAAATATGGTCGACGCTACGACCTACAATTCGTGACACTCTGGAGCAAATGATTAGTAGCACCCTCGACTCGGCTGACTGTTTGGTTGTTGAAGACGACCATCTCGCGGCGCGTCATCACGGAGGAGTTGGCTAAAGGAAGTAGAACAGTATTCACATACTGCTGCCAAAGATGACAGATGAAGTCTATGGATCGTATAACGGAAAGAGCTTGTAAGTTTGGCTCAGTTTTGGTATCAGCCGCCTCGAGTCGCAACTGCGCCCTGAACAAAGATATAGAAGGATTTCAAAACAAAGATCTAGACCACGCACGTCTCAAGGGCTGCGCCAAGGTATGCGTTACCAATGGCTTCAGCAAGGACTCGAAGAAGCGCAAAGGTATTCTTCGCACTGTTCAAATAAGACATGAGCAATCGACTGGCTTTGAGACAAGCCAATACATACTTGTCATTCAGATGGCTAAGCTCAATACAACGGCCAATGGCTTCAGCATGCCATTTCAACATTTTCCCGGCGATATCGACGCTCAACAAGCCATCTTCTTCTCGGACAGACTCTTCCATTTTATCCTGACTCGCGTTTATACCACCGAACCTCATCAATGCAGCAGCAGCTTGTGCTGAAGTGGTCGATTCTCCACTTGTAGTCGTTGTCGCAGCGGCAGCGCTAAGTTGATTCACCATACGATCGAACATAGATGATTTGCCCTTTTGCGTTCTTTCCTGCAAATGGCTATGAACGAAGCGCACGATTTGATGCAGCAGAGGTTCGTACATGATATCGACTGAACTGGGCAAGAAGGCCCGAGTAAAGTGTGCTCAGACTCCGACTTTCGCGCTCGAGGTACCGTTGGCCCTCCGTGTATGGGACAAAAAGTTCTTCCATCGCGATCTCTAACATCGTACTGAGGGCGGCAGATGTTCCAGGGGAAGCTGAATTAGAGTTTGCTAGTAATTTTCGGAACTCAGTCGCCTCATATGGAGTCCGAGGTGACACATGAGGGAGTTCGTATATTTTGAGATCATCTACAAGGGTTGATGTTTGGACGTGTACGAGTTGTAAAACCCGTAGATATGCCAAGTCAGAGATGGAGGAACCTCGATGGAGGAGATGCTCCATATGCTGCTGTATCTGGATGACAATGAAATACAAACGATCTCTAACATGATGATTCTTACTGATTGTGCGAAGACTCGTTGCAGGAAAACCTGCATAACAACAGAGGGATTCGGGAAGACAGCTTTAACAATCTGAGCTTCGGTTTCCACAGTCGAACGAATTTCAGCAAATAAATTTGCCATTCCTTGTTCACTCTTAGGCGGACTTCTATCAGGATCTGACAAAATCTCCCATCTGCAGGGTGTGATGGGTGGAAATAGATAGTTAAGGGAAATTAACATACAGAACACGATCATCTACAGGTTTATTGGTTCGAACGTTGTTGATGAAGAAGTCGTGCTGATTTACATAGACCTGCACACATGAAGCACCGCCGTTGAATTCAAGGAGTGTTTGAGCACAATGCTGCCGAAGGAATGTTGTGAGCACAAGACCTAAAACGCGAGCGTTACCCACATTCATCATTTTTGGATCCCCCTTTCTGTAGCACCGGTCAAAGAGATTGAGCATTTCCTTTTCGAACTTTTCGCAATACTTTTCTATAGTTTCCCGAGTCTAACATAGACATTAATGAAGTTAAATAGTAGCATGAACAGAAAATGACGTACTCTGTCAGCATTAGGTAGATCTACTTCTTTCGCGACTGTGTTTAGCCGTCGCAATATGACGGCAACCTGACGTCGTCCGGCTCGCCCTTCCTTCCTCATGGTGTCCAAACGTGCTGTATCGCCCTTGCTTAACTGGTTGTAAAAGTCTATAATGTCATAGGCAGCTTGTGCCCTTTGTCGTTCAAGATGAACTGTCTCAAGTTGTTCGCCTGGTCGTATTTGAGCTTCAGAGCATCTATGTTTGGGCCAACACGTACCCATTCTAACTGCTGTGCGACTGACCGTGTTGATTCGGGATTCCATGCCGGTAAAAGAGCCTGCGACAGCCTATGGCCGTGAAGGACTCAACGTGAATTCTGTAAAATGAAGAAATACCTCAAAACCTCGATTGAGGTCTGCCATTTTCTTGGAATATTCACGTTCCGAGACGCGGACGCTCTTCTCCATCTGCTCGGTCTTTGCTTGTACCTCCTTCCTCACGGAAATTAGACGGTCAACTGCGGCTTCAAAATTCTGTATGAAAGGTTTAGGGTCGAATGCTAAGCAAGGCATGTTAATTAAACATTCTAGGGAACGATACTTATGACTCACGTCCGTTGCCCGTCCGTGATTCTGTTATGAGTTTCTCAGATAATGAACCAACGAAATCAGTGACATCGAATTTTCCCTATTACATATGAAGTAAATTGGACATCTGGAGAACGTTGCCATCCAGACACACTGTGAATGTGGAAAGACGGAGATGTTCTTCAAAGGTTGGACCGAGGGAAGATGGTTCCAAAGCTCTCGACATTCACGTAGAGGCAGCGTCAGGACAAGTCCCTACAGCTAACTTCAGGAATGCACGCAAGGTAAACTGAGTTGACTGGTTACAATAGTCGAGTGATATTTATACCTATTACTCCTGGAGGTTGTTATGTCCATTATTCTCAGTGTCACATTTTCCTCATTTGCATGAAATGGAGACATTGCACCCTCTCAAATCTCTTCTGCAATTTCAATTAGCCACGGACGCGTCATCTGTACTACATCTTCCATACGTGCTGTCATGTCTCACGCAAGATTCCTTGTTACCGTCGTCTCAACTCACGAAATGGACCACCCGAATAAACTCTCTTCTCCATTCAAAGGATGCAGGCGCACGCTGGGCCGCCCTATGTATCGCATACAAGACATCAATACTATCAAGGCCTACAATGATAGAATGTGCTCAGAGCTGGTTGGGTGTCGCCTTACCACTCCTCTCTGTCCGTCATTCCACACTTGTCGTCGTCTATCTCTCATTTATATAACGTTATTGGAAGAAAAATGAACCGACACCGACAAAGAAAGCATCTATCCGTCTTCTGAGAATTATTTTCAGCGCGGGTGTCGGAACTCCAGAATATCAAAGACAGGTTGCCACACCTAACATCCCAAAATTCACGACCGCTATCATTGCGATTTTCGAAAAAAGTGAAGATGAAGAGTTACGCGTGAGTGATCAAGTAACAATCAAATTCCATATTTAAGCTGAGAATCTCATAGGTCTTAATTTTAACTACTCTGACCCGTCTTGTCCCATTATACCCAACGCTTTACAGACAGTTTCATACCGCCTTGTCAACATTAATCTTACGTTGTCTCAATGGGAGTGCTCCTGACCCTACTAGTGACTCTCTACTTCAGTCAGCCTCTCGCTTATACACTGTTCTTCATTTCACTGGAGGTAAAGTTGGGGCCGCGAGCTTGTGGAGAAAGTCACTGGACGACACATTGATTTTTGGATGGAATACATTCTTTGCTCTGAGATCAACGTTTCCAAGTGAAAGTACGGCTCTCAACGTTGGATGAGGTATTATATATTCTCATATATCTGTAGCTACAAGCGTGCCGAATTCGCCAAGCATAGATGAAGCTCTTATTGGCATCCCGCTTCATATGGATAGACTTCGATGCTGTACCATTGTTCTGTGTGATTTGCTGAGGTATTTCTATTTAGCCTATGTTGTCTTCAATTTATGCTGATCCTATCGTAGTGCTCGCACGCATCGCCCGGTTCAACTACCACTTGGCCTTCTCATCAAGTTCGTCAGTGCTCTTTTGAGCTGTACAAAGGACGACAGGGTTTGTTCGGTGTTTGCGATCTATTTCATATTGACATCGCTCCTTTAGGGTAGAGAACAAGTGGATCCTGCTGTACATACCATGGAATTATCTCTCGTTCCTGAGTTCTGGAAATTCGGTTGTGATCTAACGTCATTCCTGGCTCGTTGGTTAGTCTGACTTCTATTGTGATGATACGTGCCTTTCATTTTACATAACTTAGCGCCGGACATCATTTGACGCCTCATCTAACACGTTTGATCTCGTATCTAACTTATCACCTAGAACAAAAACCGACACCGTAAGCGAACTTCCGTGTACATCACTTTGGTATGAGGCATTGATATTGAAATTGACAGATCGCAGCGCTTGTCCATTTTGACTGCTATTCGAGCTCTCCTCATCCACTGCCACTCACTAGATTCCCAATTAGTATCAAACCGCTTAGCGAAAGCAGTCCTACCATCGTTGTCTGTTGTTCTTGCTGTTCAATTGGAGTCAGATTCCGATGATACTGCTCCATCTCAGAAGAACAGAAAAGGGAAGAAGCGAGCGAGGGGATATGAGGGTGATGAAGTTTTTAAACTATCTAAGGAACTCATCTGTCCTGGACGTGATGAAGAGCAAGTATTATTCGTTGCTCTCGAAGGTATTGCCATTTTCATCCCTGCCATTTCACTCATGAACCTTGACAGTAATGCGTCTTATACTGTGCAACCAGAGCTTATCGCCAGTCATGCAGTCCATATCGGCTCGAGTGCTTCTGTCAATGCTTTTCGTCCTTCCTCAAATGTCACCTATGACTCTTTCTGCCGAACCCAAATTTCACGGGGACTTGCTTCACCTAATACGGACCATCAACGCAGAACTTGGATGTGGAACATCAAGCGTTATGAGTAAAAGTCTCGGTC
Source organism: Termitomyces heimii (assembly GCA_003313675.1). Classification (NCBI taxonomy): domain Eukaryota; kingdom Fungi; phylum Basidiomycota; class Agaricomycetes; order Agaricales; family Lyophyllaceae; genus Termitomyces; species Termitomyces heimii. Next base: position 180,357 of record QLON01000762.1, read on the forward strand.
TTGTCATACGTGCCACAATGGTGGAAGAACACGATGAGGTACGTTTGCTCACTTTGACATGTTCTATGCTAAAGTTTGAGCAGGACATCCGACGTAACCTCGAAATCCTGCTGCATCCTCGAGTGCCGCCGCTTGTCCGTTCCTTACCTCACGTTGAATCTCTGTCGCTATTTCTCGCGGAAGAGTCTCAAGAAGAAGCTGATATACGAGAAGGACTCGGTCTCTCTGGAGCGTCTGCCGGAAAGTCGAACCCGGTTGAAGAAGACGTGATCATGGAAGACTTCGCCCCGTCCGAGACCCAACAAGTCAATGACAGACAACCAGCGAGAGTTTCCGAGCCACCTTTTTCACAAATACCGTTGTCCTCATCAGTTACGAACACGTGTACCAAGCCCCTGTTTGCCGCATCAGTAGTACTGATACCAGGTGCAAATGAGCCGCCTCGTCCTACGTCTGCTAAACCAAAAAGCATATCTCAACTTGCAATCCCACAGCCGGTAGTAGTCCATGCACAAAATGACGAGGATGATGAGGAAATGCCTACGATAAACATGGACTCCGATTCCGACGAAGAGTAGCCATGTGTTCCGATCCAGTGGTATCCAGAGAGGTTTATTTTCGCAATCGCTTTCGCATGCGGCTGTCGTCTATGTCCATGTCATCACCTTCATCTTCCGATTCCACATCAGCATCTTGACGGTTTCGTAAGCTCTCCGAGAGTTGCGGTATCTGCTGAGCCAACAATTAGATTAAATAGTTAAAACAAAAAGAAATTCAATGACTTTTTCAAGGAATCCGCGTGCCACTTTATTGTCCGGGTCAACGCCCTGAGCATGCTCAAAGTGAGATTGAGCATCCCGCAAAAGGATTATGTTGAATGGGCTGCCAGCTTCGTAAATCACATTAGTCGGAGTCGACCTGACGAATTCAAGGTCGAATCTCACACGTTAATGGTTGAGCGAGGTATAAACATATTAGCCCAGCATAGATGTGGAGTACAGGGTTGTCCTGATAAGGGAACGAGGGCAGGTAACTGCTTCCAGAGTGAATTGAGGTCAAAAAACACGGAGATTTATGCATACAGTTCAAGTTGATCCAAAGCTTCTCTATGACGGCCTGATTTTATCAATTGAACTACCAGCTCTGTCAAAATTCTTTCGCGCTATGCATTAAGGATGAGATTAGCAAAAGGTGAAAACGAAGATGTGTACCTCATCCTGATGTTGAAGCATCATCGTGCGTAGGTATTCAAGACGGTTAGAGACAGGGCACTCTTCATCAGAACCTGCATCAATGAGAAGTAGGCCAGTTGTCCACATTGTCATCCAAGGCACTTCCTTGCAACGAACCAAGATACTCCATGCTCGCATGGCGCGTTCAAAATCGTTACGATGAACGCAGAGTTGTAGGATATCATATAGACGCTGAATATGCAATTTTCGAACAGTCAAAGGGTTGGGCAGATCGGGTGAACCGAAGATAAAGACGGTCTGCTTTTGGTCTGAGGGAGACATTGCACTCGAGATCGTAGTAAACATAGCCAACATCAACTTGGCAGATATCATAGTACCACCACGATCACTATAACCCGGAAGCGGGAATGGACGAAGACTTTACTTTTGGCGCCTCCGTTTGGGCTTCAAACGATCTAGTCAACGCATTACCACCCCCAAAATCATTCTCGGCCCCTGAGCCACAGTTTGCCAATCATGGCGGATTCGACGACTTCTGTGACACTGTAGATAACACAATGGCTGGCGCCGGTGACGATGATGATGACTTTGGGGACTTTGGGGACTTCGGAGAGGCTGAGGGAGATGACCTTGGGTTCATAGAGGATGTGCGGATAGCGGGGCCGTCCGAATGGCATCCACTGAAGGTGGACCCTTTATTGTTAACGGAGGGCATGAATGAGGAGTTGCAGAGTATACTAAGTCCAATCTGGGGCTATGAGGACCTTCCAAATATCCTAACAAGCGATGGAATCCGAGAGGTTGAAGGAGTCAATCAAATTCTAGTGGATTCCGAAAGGTTTGTCTTCGACGATAGCCTCGCAATTATGATGCTTAGAGCTTTCCAGCCGCGATTTGTATAAAATGCTTGTTCAGACTCCCCCACCTACAAAGCCGCCGAATTGGATTCGATCTCGAATACGCCGCCAACATCTCATTGCACTCGGCATTCCTGTCAATTTAGACGAAGTTCTACCGCGCGCCAATGGAAAGCCCCTTCCCCCTCTTGAAATAACTACTCGACCTATGTCTGCACCTCCGGGTACTCGAAAATTAACCCAGAACGGTGTTACATCTTCCAACATCAACTCCCGTGCAGGCACGCCTCAACCACTGGCAGGTCGTCAAGTGGCGACATCATCACACTTTGGCCCCAAACCAGAGCTTGAGTATTCAAAAATACAGAAACTCCTTGAGCTTGATCCAGGTGCGAGACTCTTCCGTCAAGGGTATTGCACATTAGTTGACTTGAACATTCCATAGACATGCTGACGATACAACCGATTTCAACTCTAGAAAAACATCTAGAAGAGCTCAGAGCACAGACGACCGCTGCATCAACACTCCTAACGCATTTGCTTCAATCAAGAGAGGCTTTACGACAAGACAGCGAGACATACAATGGCCTCATCGCAGACCTAGTGGGTGAAGCGCAAAAGATGAAATCGGGCAAGCCCTCACGGACTAATTCTGTTCGACAGAACAGCCGTAGTTAAATATTTGCATCGCTTTCATATGTATTCTCGGTTACAAGGTGCTTCGCGCCGCAATTCCATTTCTTTATAAAAGACAACGACGCGACGAATCTTAGATCCACAAGTCATACACGTGATCAAGAAAAAGTCACATCCGAAAACCGACACTTCAAGCCGACCTTACTGGTCATCTCACACTTGCGAGGCGAGTTCGTCCTTGCATTTTTGACGCGGCCTGCCATCTTTATCTGCAAGGCTGCTGATATCGACCATGAATATTGCACATTCTTTACCCTCCACGGTCGCTGGAATTTCTTTCTCTTTCCTTACCACAAAAGACATCCGACGAATATCTGTAAAGCAAATAGTCAACTCGGTTTTGCTGGATGATGTCGGTCGACCCAATATCGGCGGCCTTTATGACCCGTCTCTAGGACCCAGCGATCGTCCTGATATGTGCGTGTAATGCTAAATTGGACGATATCTTCTCATTCGTCGTTCAGATGCGCAACATGCCGCCTCACTTACTATACTTGCCCGGGCCACTTTGGCCACATTGAATTACCAGCGCCGGTGTTTCATCCTCTATTCATGATTAATATGTACAATCTTCTGCGTGGAACCTGTTTATTCTGTCACCGTTTCAAAATGAGCAGGACTACGGTGTGTTGTAGAGCTTGAATTTGAAGGAGCCAGACAATTACTAACTTGATGAACAGTTGGCTAAGTATGTTGCCAAGTTTCGCTTACTCGAACATGGTCTTTTGGACGCAGCACAGGGTGTAGACGACCTTCATATTCACCTAAGTGGGAAGTCGAGAAAGAAGGCTGGAGATGAAGATGACATGGAAATGGAGGCTACCGACAAGCCAGACGTTCCAGATGAGACAGTTGATCAATTCATCATGCGCGTCAATTTGTACGTCGCCGTCCATCTTTCCAGGGCCTCAAATAGCAAGCGCGATCATTATAAGGACGGCCTTGTTTACCAAACGCGCAAGGATCTAATCAATGAATTCTTGAAGGGGACACTTCTGAAGAGGTGTCAGAATGCAGACTGTGACAGGCAAGTCAGCTGATGCATCTGCCTTGTTATGCTTGACCTTCGCTTTATAGTCCAGCCTATACATTTAGAAAGGAAGGTCATATCAAGGTCATAGAGTACGATCTAACGCCAAAACAAAAAAGACAGCTGCGAAGGAAGCGACCTGACGTCCTTCTCACTGAAAAAGCAAGCGAAACAGTCAACAGTGGTACACGTAAGCCGGTTGCAGACTCGGATATTGAGATGAATGACCTCGAAGAGAGTGGGTCTGAAGAAGAAGGGCCAGGAGACAATCTCATGGATGAGGAAGAAGATGAGGAAGAAAGTGCACCGGCGCCTGAAACGCCGCAACCAGCGAGAGCTGCTAATGGAAAAATCAAGGGCAAGCGAGGTCGGAATGAACGCGTTGTGGCCCCTGAAGAATGTCGCGCGCATCTACGGCGCCTGTTCCACAACGAAAAGATCATATGTGCTCTTATTTACGGTCGACATGGACCGTTCGCGCCTCTCTCCGTCGATCAACTCTCATTTGCTTCTGCCGACATGTTCTTTATGGAAGTCATTCCAGTCACTCCTACCAGATTTAGACCGCCCGCGAAGATGAACGATGTTCTCTTTGAGCACCCTCAGAATATACTGCTCTCAAAAGTCTTGAACACATGCTATCGTCTTCGTGACCTTAATGAGGACCTCAAGAAAGCCTCAGATAAAAGCCCTGATTTTGATCAGAAAGCTCAAAGAAATATTATGGCGTTCCTCCTTGAAAGTTTAATCCAGCTCCAAGTTGACGTCAACAGTTTCATAGACAGTAACAAAAATCCGGCACCTGTACGACAAGGGAAGTCTCCTCCAGTTGGAGTCAAACAGGGTCTAGAGAAGAAGGAGGGATTGTTCCGCAAAAACATGATGGTAGGTCCGCACCATTTCATCCGCTAATCTTTCCTCATCATATGTACATCAGGGCAAACGAGTAAACTATGCAGCCCGGTCCGTCATTTCTCCAGATGTCAACATTGAACCAAATGAGATTGGAGTGCCACCAGTCTTCGCAAGGAAACTGACCTTCCCCGAGCCTGTAACTCCCGCAAACTTTCATGAACTACGCCAACTAGTGATCACTGGCCCTCGTGGCTATCCTGGTGCATCGTTGGTCGAATATGAAGACGGACGCCAGCAATCCCTCGTAAATTTCCTTTTCTCAAGGATCGCTATTGAAGCTGATGGGGCACTCCAGGACAAGCTTTCTGTCGAACAACGTACTGCTATTGCAAACCAACTGCTGACACCACAGGAAGGTGGTCAAAGTGATACGACGCGGCGAGGACTTTACACACGTACACCTGCTGTGAATAAGAAGGTTTACCGACATCTACGCGACGGAGATATGCTGATTTTAAACCGACAACCTACCTTGCATAAACCTAGTATGATGGCGCATAGAGCTCGCGTGTTGCAAGGGGAGAAGACCATTCGTATGCATTATGCAAACTGGTTTGTCCAACAGAACTTGACAATTTTCCAATTCTAATGCTAGTTCAACTTTCAGTAATTCGTATAACGGTAGGTCCTGTTCTCGGCAAGTCATGATTACTCATTAACGATATGTATTTCTAGCGGATTTTGATGGTGATGGCAAGTATTTACCCTACATAGTGGATGACATATACTGATATGATGAAAAGAGATGAACATACACTTCCCACGCAAGTATTATTTTATTTGTCAAGAAAGCTATGCTTAATATTGCCTTCTTTTCCAGAAAACCAGATTGCTCGTGCAGAAGCCATGATGATTGCCAATACAAATAATCAGTACCTTGTGCCGACATCAGGGAATCCTTTGCGCGGCCTGATTCAGGATCACGTTGTTGCCGGCGTCTGGATGACAAGCCAGGATGCCTTCTTTTCTCGTGAAGAATATTTCCAGCTTCTTTATGGTGCACTAAGGCCAGAGGATAGCCAGAGCTACCTTGTTACTCTTCCCCCCGCTATCTGGAAACCCAAACCACTGTGGACAGGCAAACAAATCGTAAGCTATCCACTTCCAATCTTAGCATAAGAGACAAACATCTCTATTTTAGATTTCAACAGTCCTAAAAAACATCACGCCCACTAATGTTGAGGGCTTGAATTTGAATGCCAAAACCAAGGTTCCAGGGTATCTATGGGGTGCTGACTCAAAAGAAGATAAGGTTGTCTTCCTGGATGGCGAACTACTTTGTGGTGTTTTAGACAAGGCAGCCTTTGGAGCATCCGACTTTGGTCTGGTTCACTCCGTCTACGAACTCTATGGCGCTGACATCGCGGGCCAATTACTTGGTATCCTCAGCCGACTGTTTACCAAGTTTTTGCAGCATCGAGCATTCACGTGTTGTATGGACGATTTGACGTTGACGCCAGAAGGAAACGCTAAGCGAGATGCCCTTTTGGAGAAGGGCAAGAATTTGGGCACAGAGGGTGCCATTGAGAATTTCCCATCTCTAAGTTCGACTCCTAAGGACGATGTCCCCGAGGCGCTAAAGTCATTATTGGAAGACGTCCTACGCGACGACAATAAAATGGCCGGCCTCGACGTTACCGTGAAAACCAAGCTCTCAAAGTTAACCTCCTCGATATCTGATGCTGTTCTGCCCCACGAGCTGTGGCGCAAGTTCCCTCACAACCACATGCAGACCATGACCCTATCGGGAGCCAAAGGTTCTGCTGTCAATGCTCGACAAATATCTTGTGCTCTGGGCCAACAGGAATTGGAAGGTCGTCGTGTACCGGTCATGGTCAGCGGCAAGACTCTGCCTTCTTTTCGTCCTTTTGAGACCAAGGCCATCGCCGGAGGGTATGTTGCTAGTCGGTTCTTGACCGGCGTCAAGCCGCAGGAGTTCTATTTCCATTGTATGGCTGGTCGTGAAGGTCTCATTGACACTGCCGTCAAGACTTCGCGTTCTGGATATCTCCAACGCTGTCTTATTAAACATCTAGAGGGCATCCGTGTGCACTACGACCACACCGTACGCGGGAGTGACAATTCAATATACCAATTCTACTACGGCGGCGACGCACTCGACGTGACGAAGCAAAAACATCTGTACGAATTCGACTTCATCGCACGGAACGAAGTTTCCTTTGTAAACATACTCCAGCCATGGCTGGTTACTGGGCGTCTTGATGAGACGACTGCGGCATCTTACATGAAGAAGGTTATGAAGAAGTCGGCAGATCGTCCCAGCAGAGGCGAACCTTCCAAACGCGACAAATATGATCCGGCATTGGCACTCTACAGTCCCAGCCAACATCTTGGCAGCACTTCCGAACAATTCTCTATAGCCGTAGACAAGTATATCAAGACGAATCCTAGTGGCCTTCTCACGGGCAAGGGTGTTCCGAAAGTCGATGACCGCATGCAGAGCCGGAAAGAACCGATTCGTGCATCCAACTTCCGACTGCTGATGAACATCAAGTATATGCGAAGTCTTATTGAACCAGGAGAGGCTGTCGGCCTCCTTGCTTCTCAAGGGTACGTCAAAAAATACCTTTTACAGTTTTTCTGACATCTATCTCTCCCAGTATCGGTGAACCATCCACCCAAATGACCCTGAATACTTTCCATTTCGCCGGTAAGCCACGCGGAAGAGCGACAACTCAACTATCGCTAATCATTGGCCTTCCAGGACATGGCGCCGCTAACGTTACCCTTGGTATCCCACGTCTGCGTGAAATCGTCATGACAGCCTCACAAAAACCTAAAACACCTTCGATGACCATGAAAGTCCGTAAAGGAACGTCCCCTGAAGACGTCGATATATTTTGCAAACGTGCAAGCCGTGTAAAACTCTCCCAAGTCGTAGAAAACGTCACTGTGAAGGAACAGATGAAGGTCGAGGCAAATGCCCGGCGGACACGGTTCACCATTGAGCTCAAGTTTTTCCCAAAGGAGGAGTACATTGCAGAATATGATGCGTACCCGTCAGAGATTCTTGCAGTGTTCGCGACGCGGTTCCCGCTTATGCTAAGGAAGGAGATTCAGGCCGAGATGAAGAAGCTTGATGCGGACTTGCGGAACCAGATTGCGGAGCTGGGAAAAGGGAAGAAGGGCAAGGCACGTGATGATGGTGGTGAAGATGAGGAAGGTGAGGGTGAGGAAGAAACGGCACCGGAGAAGAGAAGGGATGAGGACGAGGCAAGTGAAGTAGGTGATGACGACGCTGGTGATGAGAAGCGGGTAAGACAGAAGAAAGAGCAGGTGTCGTATGAGAGCGATGAAGATGATGAAGATGCTGAAGAATATGGCAACGATGCTCTTGAAGCCGAGTTTGCCTCTCAAGCTGGGAGTGACGACGAGGAAATAATCAGACAGGTTAAGAAGAAAGCAAAAGTCAACTCTTTTGAAAACCAGATCAAAGAGGTAGAAGTCGAGTTCTTAACGAACCTCCACCCGGCGACAGAATTCTCGTTCACGGAGGCGGGATGTACATTCCAGCTCGAGGTCAGTCGTCTCTCCTATCTTGCCAGTAGGTTGCTCAACGTCGTTCTAGTTCCGCATGGACATGCCAAAACTGCTCTTTGTCGGCATCGTGGAGCGCACGTGCCGAGCGACCATTGTTCGCGAAATTCCTGGTATCACTGAATGCTTCCAGATGAAAGATGACAGTAAGAACGGAGAAGAGCCCCAGATTAAGGTAATATTTTCCGACAGTGGCCATTTCTTCTGTGCAAAGATTCAACGTGATTTTCTAGCTGACCACGAATGGTTCCAACTTCAGGGGCTTGTGGCGATTTGCATCAGAGTCAGATGAGAGCATTCTCGAAGACGACGACATCTATTCAAACGACATCTATGCAATCTTAAAGACTTATGGAGTGGAAATGGCGCGTGCAGCGATCCTGAAGGAGATGGGCGGAGTGTTTGGAGCTTACAATATCCAAGTCGATCGCCGTCACCTCGAGCTCATTGCAGATTATATGGTAAGTATTGTTTTACTTTGGCACGAACTGGTGATAACAGTGAGCAGACATTCGATGGTGGCTATAAGCCATTTAATCGCAAGGGCATCTCCACAAACTCATCACCGCTACTGAAGGCGTCGTACGAAACGACGGCGGCATTCTTGTCGGATGCAACGTTGTATGGGGACTTCGATGACTTATCAACGCCATCTGGGAACATTGTCCTTGGGCGACCAAACATGACAGGGACAGGGGTATTCGATGTGGTGATGGCCGTGGGGGCGTAAAAGTAGCTATACTAATTTGTGTATATTGTAATTTCAAACACGAATAGTCACGCGTGACAATAGCTGTGACGAGGCACGGGGTTGTCGCGTGTTCGGTTTTCACTTACTTGAAATTAAAATTTTGCTTGCGCAAGGACAATGGAACGCCCAGGCCCCCTCAAGGACCTTCCCCTCGACCAGTTCCTCCCTGTTAACCCTAACCTTTCCCGTAAACGTCCCCTGTCTCCTGCCCCTGTACTGTTCAGCCCTACAAAGCGCCGTATCCTCAACGAGGAGGGCATTTATTCTCCCACAAGCTATCTTGCTCGCTGCAATACCTTCTCGGATGTCCTTGCTGGCCCCAGCAGCCCGGCCAAACGGCTTGACTTTGGTTCACCGAAACAAACACCGTCTAGCAGCACATTAAAGAATTTGCATGACTGCTTCACCCAGCCCTCCGGCTCCTTTATCCCTTCTCGGGAAACACTGCCCCAGGCTGACCTCCAGTCTATCCATTATCCCGGCTTCCGCGTCTACTATGACTCGCATTCATTCTCTTCTGTCACTCAAGCATCATGTCTGCCAAGCATTAGCGACAAGGACAAAGGTGCTGCTGTAAAGGAGAATATCCCTCCCCGGCGAAAGACCCATAAAGCAGCTACAACGCCTCCCGAGAGACGGTTAAAGGCGCAGCTCCTTACCACTCCAACCAAGAGACGAGTGTCTGAGAGGCTTAAAGCCAAGTCGACACCTGCTACACCCAAAAAGTGTCTGGTGGGAGACAGGGGGCAGCATGACAGTCCGACTCCGCGGCGGATGATCTCTGGTCAGGAAGCGGCTTTCACACCGCGGAGGTTTCTTGGGACAGACGAATGAACTGCCACAGCCTGATCGAAGGCTTCCATAGTTGAGCCCTGGATACATAACAATAAGATTCTACCCTTTTTTACTCCTCTTGTATCTTGTATCATATTTGACAACCTCTCAGCCTATTAGTACATGATTTTTACATCTTGTTTATATCTACTTTCTGCAGATCTCACCACAGCACTTAAGGCACGCTCTGGTCGTTGCCGCTGTCCTCCTCCTCATTCCACTTTCCCCTAACTATTTCTTGATATTATGGATGGTACTAGTGATCTGTATTTGTGGAGTATATGTTCCCCCCCCTTTCCTACAAGCAATGTCTTCAAAATAGAATCACGTGAGTGACACGTTGATGACCTTGTCTCTTGACTTACAAGTTGTTCTGTACCTCAATGCTCCGAACAATTGTATCCGTGCTATTCCTTACCTTTGGATTGGTAATGGCCAACTTTGATTTCTTCGGCAACATGTTTGGGCACCAGCAGCAGTACCAGCAACAATACCAGCAACAACAGCGCTCTGGTGCGTCTCAGTGGACGGCTCAAGTAGAGAGCGGTATGGCCCGTCTATCCACTTTGACAATCTTCGAACGCATCATTGAACTTGAAAACCACTTTCTAGTACAATGTTCACGATATCTTTGCCCGACTCTCGATTGCGTTTCGCGGCCCGTAGACTGTCCTTGTCCGGATGTGCAGGACGTCAAGTGCATTATACCGGATGGCGGAAGTAGTGATGATGCCAGCTTCGTGTGTGTAAGGGGTGAGAATGAATGCATTCAGGTGGAACGTCAAATGCGAAAAGGATCGTCAAAGTAGGAAAAAGTAAAAGTAGTCTCTCGTTCATATTGCTAGGCTCTATTTTCACTGTTCTTGTTCATGTCTAGGTATTTCATTGTATATCCCTTTGAAACTATCGTAAACTTGATCAGAGTATTTCAGAGACGTTTGACGCGTAACGTCCGACCATCATTGAACTGTCTGTGCGTGAATTTGGACACAATAAGATACAAGGAATTGAATCAAGACCCTTTCGTCACCTCGTCACAAGCGTATCAACCAGATACGATTGAGGGTTGGAGTCTACCTAAGTTCAGGAACAGATTCGACATCATCCTTGATATAAAATAAATGAACATCTGCCTTCAGCACCAAAATTTAAAAACAAACCTTCGCCCACTCAGCATATCGCCAGTCATGTGGATCAGGACCTTCGTTATGTACTATTGCATGGCCCTTCAACGCTAATCCGCCCATTATGATTGTCTCATACAGTGTCAGAAACACCTGTACCCTCTGCGTATGCACATTGACCGGCAATCCTTGTAGCCTCAACCAAGCAACTTGATAATATGGCGAGTGCTCGTGCAACGCCAGCACGACGATGGTCAAGATGAGCGCGACGAACCATACGGCTGTCAAAAGGTATGCTAAAAAGATCACAGTTGAGAAGTAGGACGGTGCATTTGGTGTGCGTTTTGTGAATCCGATAACGACAAAGCCGATATGATACAAGAGCGTATATATGGAGACGCATGGATTGAGGCGCATGGACAGGTATCCTAGGTCGAACAATGATATGACTAGAAGAATGAGCGCGCAAGGGACTGAAGCGCCTGTGAGGAAGATGAGGTTTCTGGGGACTGGGAGCGGGGATGCCAGGGAGGCCTGAAGAAACACCGGGAGCTCAGCTCTGGGCAATTTCATCGACACTATCTGAGGGCGGTTGCTAACGATGACCAGCACCAAGCGTTTCTACAGCGTCCAGCACTCTAATGGGGGCGAGCAAAAGGCGCTGATGCGACATCAAATTACTGTCTGAAACATCTCCCTAAGTTGTTCTGTGATTATCAGTGATACCGGACTTGCCGTGATCACGAATTTCAATCGCTGAGAAAAACGACAATGATCAATCTCACCGTCGTCGTCGCTTATTTGGAGGTTTTCCCAGCTGACTTTCGTATATAGATCTTTTCTTTCTATAGACCGCATTCACAGAATAATGCGCTACTTTTTCTATTCTTGTTCTTCCTTTCTTGCCTTTGCTTCGTGCTCAGGTAGATTCTCCGCTCTTGAATAATGCGCTGGCATCCTCGCAAGCGCAAATCGTCCCGGACCTGCTTTCTTCTTTTACGCTGATGGACCTGTTAAATACAGATCTCGGAATCACCTTCCCAGCGGTCACGTCCGCCGATATGGTTAACGTTATGCCCGGTTCTCTCTTGAGAATCGTAAGAACTAGAAACATTGATCATGTTCTAACTTACGTAGTCTACGCGCAGAAACCGCGACGGAGCCAATGTTCTTTCTCATACAGGATGATACTACTACTCACGGACAATGAAAGATTTGTCCTAGATGTGGGTTGACCTAGATGTCCCATCTCCGTAAGGCACGAATAAGACTGAGTCTCTATATTTTCTGGGGGCCAACTTCAGCGTAGATCCCACCTCACCGAATCTTGTCAATCAAAGTGCAGCCCTGTTTAACTATAATGTCACTGCCTTCTTCATCCAGGGACACCAGTACTGTTACAACCCTTGCACCAACAAGTACCAATGCCAATAGTGCGATTGGATATCCAATGCCGATCCTTGTTGTAATTTTGTTCGTCCTTGAGGAAGTATTTTGATGTTCTACTTATCGCTGTAGTCTAAGATGGTCTTGAGAATCTTCTGTATGAGAACTATAGTTCGTTTTGATTCGCTTGTTATTGATATGCGCGTCAGTATATCGAAGCAGTAGAATACAACTAGGAGTAGAACTAAAAGAAACATGGAAAACGACCCAATATGTGTATGGCGATGCAGAATCAAGGTTTGAACTGCTCTCAGAAGCTTGCGCTATCTCCAAAGGTGCTTGTCGACCGTTATAAGCATAAAGCGCTTACATCTTTATGGGGCGAGGACTCTCCTATTCACAAGTTGAAGCCACTTGTGAATACTCGACAAAATTACAAGCATGCTAGGGTCGCTGTCAGCCCTGTTATCTGCTCGCTAGTGATGATCCTTTTGTCTCCTGGTTTCTGCTGCTGTTTAGCAGAGTATTTGGGAGGGTCTTGCTCCTGCAGCTTCATGTGTTGGGGCATGCCACTACAACATGAGATGGTGAAAATAGATGTTCTGGCCAAAATGATCAACACAAATGACAGCTCGAAATGAAACTGAGACAGGACACAATCAACCTTATTCTTAATAAAAAATTTCTCAAAGTACCAAGTGGATGGTCTATACAGGACTGAGACAAAATATGTAGTGAGAAGGACCCTGTACTCCATTTCGGTTTTCTGAAGTTCAGCCTCAAAAACTTCCCGGTCAGTAGTTAGATGGAGTGTGATCTCCGTTATATGTATTTTGTTCAAGATATTCGAGCTGGTGAATCATCCTAGGCTATCAAAATAGCTCTCTGAGTGCGCAAATCTGATCTAATCTTATTTGTGTGTGATTGCATCACCCAGTTCGTCTCCAAATGTCTCCAAACATTAACTCACACACTTCAGGGCAATGGCACTGGCCAGGCCAACGGCAAGTCTTAGCCCTCTAGGTCGAATACCTACTCATCTGTACGTAAACAGACCAAACTTCCCCCTGGTGCCAATCGTATTTTATTTGTGAAGAACCTAAATTACCAAATTACTGGAGAAGATTTGTACGACTTGTTTGGGCGCTATGGAACGATACGCCAAATACGGATAGGGAATGAACAGAAGACGAAAGGGACAGCATTTGTTGTCTTTGACGATGTTATGGATGTACGTTATTGATTTTGAGGGCTGAGTTTCGCTCAACCTCTCTAACTCCAGGCGAAGAATGCTCTCGAGCATCTGAATGGTTTCCATCTACAAGAACGTTACATTGTCGTCTTATATCATATGCCAGCCAAACAAGATGCTGCAGCCGCCAAAGCAGACTTGGCCCGTCGCGAAGAAGAACTTGCAGCATTGAAGAAGAAACATAATATTGGAGATGAATGATGATCCCTTGTAGTAGGTTATCACGGCAGTTACTCAGCCATATGACAATTTAAATCGCTTCATGATGTATGCAGCTCATTAGAGCGTTCTGTTAAATTTCGCGGGAACAGACCGTATACAAAAAATGTCTTTGTTTCAAAATATACAGTATGTCAGAGGTGCCTTTCTTCAATTTCGTTCCTCGATTTCATTCCAGGAGATAGGATCGGTGCGAACTGCTACTGTGATTTATCTCTTGATTTTCATCTAACTTCGCTTCACAATTGGGGCAGAGTTTGTCGATATTAGGTGAGTATTGCTGCGGATATTGCCGACTTTGAAGCATAAGAACGGGTCTATACATCACGAGAAGGCTACGTACTATTGCCAGCAGATTCTCTGGCATTGTGGCGGTACGCAGTCCTTCGGATGAGTCGAACTGAATTTACAGTTGATCAAGTCGCATTGAATCTGAAAAATAGTCAACAACCATAGTTGGCCAGGAGCTGCTGATACTGCCTCTTCATCAGGCTAATTGAATTCTCGTTGTAACAATGTGATATCGACAGATGAGAGCTACAAACCAATGTTATACCGTGGCCACATCTGCGTCTCTATCCAGACATGTCATTCGCATGAAGCCGACCACTCACCTCTTGTAATAGTTGCGAACCCTTCAATCGTATAGAGAGTGAATTATAGTTTATCAGGTCGTCAACGTTAGGGGCTTACCTCCGCCAGTAACACATGTTAGGGGAAGATGGGGCATGGGTATGTGACATTCGGGAATTTATGTGAATCAATTTTGAATTGCGACAGGATCCTCGGAAATCCACGCGCGGCAGCTTCCCCGCGAGAGTGCCGAACAATGAGCCCTAGATTATGGGCCAGGTGCTTGTCTGGATTTTGTTCTAGCGAACCGGCTAAATTTGGTAAGATCATTGGTTCAGGCTTTCGGCAGTCTTTCAGAGAATTGCTCCACCATGGTGGCATCGTTAGTAAGAAGCTCTCGATCTATTTCGTGAGAGGTCCGCGGTACGTTGATAGCCCTGTACAAGTGAATCTATCTTTTCAGCTCGCTTCACATCTCCTGATTGTTCCACAAGCGAAGATACTTCACACGTGCTCCTTGTTATATGGGTAAAAGAGTTCGCCACAACTCCGGGCAGTCAAGCCGTAACTCATCGAACTTCTCGCCAACAGCCGAATCTTTCTTAATTATTTTTCATCGGGACCTATCATCTGACCAGATAAAAACCTTCTTGGCTGACTTACACATGGACTCACTTATTCTGGCCATGTGGTTTGGTAACTTTAGCGTATTCAAGCACCGCCTCATTCCCTCGGGTTCCCCATGGCGCAGCACAAGATACACTTTTTGGGAACCTAGTAGTCTATTTTTGCAATTTTGGTATCTGGTGTCCAAGCAATTGCTCTCAGTGAGGGTAAAGGCGTTTTATTCAAGGTTAGCGCCGTCCCCGGTGCCTGTACTGAACCATTTCTTTCCAATTTGGTCACCAGCTTTTCAAGGAGTTGCTAAACTTTTTACACTACTTTATCCCCATGATCATCGCTAATTTTAAGCGTTTAACATACAGGGGACCTGAACTGTTAAGCGACAAAGTTCTTCGAAACTTCCTCACTGTAACTAACTTCTCATGGTTAGCTGAATCCTGACCTAAGAAGCTTTTTCATCCCGCGATCCATTGATATTTACTTTTTTTAATTGTACACCAAAGATTACACCGTTTTGACTTGTCAATGCCGTCAGAGTTCTATAAGGTATCGCCAGAGTTTCTGGAATCCGGACGGCGTTCGGCAAGAGGCGGTATACAGATTGTTCCTAATGAATCTTCTCATGATCAACCTCGCATTAGTGATTGCTGGTTACTGAAAGCGTACATATATCTGTCTGTCGTCTTATGCTCCAAAGTACTTACCCCTAGCGGCCTAACAGAAGCCCCAGAATCCTGGATTGACTTCGACAAATGTATCATACTGATATAGGAAACTGGCACACGTCTGCCTGTGAGTTCCAAGAATTGTTGGATAAGTCCAAGATCGCATTCCTGACTACCTATATAGAACCTTCGTATGGACTTCCTTGATCATCCTGAAACGTCGAGAGGATGTGTCAGTAAATAAAGAAACTTGAGCAGTGCCGCTCGTAGATACGTATGTTCCCAGAAGACCTTCTTGAGTGACACTGCTTCGTCTCCATCGACCCTTTTTCCAAATCAAGCATATGTCATTGAAGGATGTTTTAGATTCTTCGGCGGCCTGAAATGAATGGAAGGATCATTAAATTCAAACGTTACTGATGCAATGGACTGTGCTGCTCTTTCTGTCAGAAGCTCCCATCTTTATCTGAGACACAAATAACAGAGAAAGCGTAGCGAAGAACGTACAATGAACATCAGATAGCCAATTAATCGGGAAAACCAGCGGGGCGATGTCTAACATTCCAGAAAGTAAAATAGAAAGAGTTTCTTTCTAGCCATGGGTGGTGTCTGAAAGGTGAGAATTTCGACATTTGTGCTTGAGGTAGAAAGATTACACCTATAGCAAAAACAGTATCTTGAAAGGGGCTGAAATACGTGAAACATTAACCAGCTTAATGAAAGTCACATCCCACGTCAAACGACAACGGGAGTATGTAAGACCCACAAATATTTCAAGGAAGCATTTTGAAACCATAAAGACAACCTCGTCAGACCATGAGTACAAGATTGGCCTCAAACATCTTACGGGCTAAGCAGAGCCATAATGACCCAGAAAAGTTACAAGGTTCACCACAATCTTTGTAAAAATAAGGTTATCCTGAGGAACAGCGTAAATGCCTCATAAGGTTCGTTGAGTCGCATATGGTGTAAGTGACATGTTATGGATGCATCTATTCGCAGACGGAGAATTTCCGGATGGGAGAATGAGTGTCAGCTGTGAGGCCTCGAAATCTTGAGAACCACAAAAACCAACTGCCTTGACGAATGTAAAGTCGATAGATAAAATAAGAAACTTGTGATCTCAGAAGAAATCAGGAATAAAAGATTTGAGTACTAGTCCGACCATCCGCAAGTGCCTGACGCAGCTGTGCCTTCTGCGAACGCTGAAAGAATTTCATAGTCGGAGACTGGAGCGGGACAGTGTTGGTTTTGAACGCGATCAGTCGGGTGGAGCAGATTCTGGTAACTTCACACCTGAAAAGTCTAAATGTTCCAACAACGAGAGAGATGATCGATTCAACCTGGATACTTACTGATGATTTCTTGCAGCTTTTTTTCTTTCTTTTTTTTTTCCACTGACCCGTTGGGGCTGAGCCCTATCACAAGCTCGTCTGTGTCTCTATTGACTTTGTATATGTCGTTCTGCCGTCGTAGATAATTCCCTGTCTACAAGTTGCGTTTGCATCTTGAAAGTTAAGGCTTTAAATAAACACCAACCAACCTCAATCAAGACACTTAGTACTACGCATTCTTTCGGCACGTATTTATTGTTCTCTAAGAGGCGGTTTATAAGGGTATAGAGTAGCCATACCCATCAAAACTATGATGGTGATAGAAGTGGAAGTCTAACAAGGGTCTATCCTAAATAAGATGTTTTTAACCAGATCCTGCAACAAAAAATTGAGCATTGACTTGTGAAGGACGACAAAGAAAACATACCACCGGAATAGACCTTGCCGAATAGGACTTGTTGGAGCTTGTCGTAGAGAGACAGCACACCAGCACCAGCAACACCACGAAGGATGTTAGCACCGGCACCCTTGAAGAGCGACTTGGTACCCTCTTTGGCAATAATCTGAGAACCGGCGTCAAACATGGACTTGTAGTTGACACCCGAGCCAGAAGTCATCATCATACGACGACTAAGAAAGACGGTTTAAAAATCCGGAAAATCCAAATGAAAAAAAAAACCGAACACACCGAATGGTATCAAGAGGATATGAGGCAAGACCAGCACCAATGGTAACACCCCAGCCGAGAAGGAAGGAAGCCAAGAAGGAACCTTGCAGAGCACCAACAAGGACGACGGGTTCTGCAGTGAGTGTGAGCTGCTTGGCTCCGGTGATACAAGATAAAACCTGCACGTACTGAGCGAATCATAGACACCGAAGTAGAGACCACGGTAGACAACGATTCCAACAACGGAGGGAACAAATCCACGGTAGAGACCGGCAATACCATCAGATGCAAGAGTTTTCTTGTAAACGTCGACAAGGCCATTGAATTGACGGGCTCCTCCAGACTTAGCGGACTTGGCGTCATTGGCCAAACGCGTACGGGCATAGTCAAGGGAGTAGACGAAGAGGAGAGAAGAAGCACCAGCGGCACCACCAGAGGCAACATTACCAGCGAACCACTTCCAGTAGCCCTCATTCTTCTTAAATCCGAAAAGAGACTTGAAGTAATCCTCTGCAAAGCAATAAGCCACAAAGCGCTTTAACACTTATTTCTTAAATACATACTGAATGCAAAGTTCAGAGCCTGTGTAGGGAAGTAACGGATGACATTGGCAGTGTTTCCTCTCCATAGAGAGACAAGACCCTCTTCACGATAGGTACGGGTGAACGCGTCGCCAATACCCTTGTAGGGGCTAGCAAGACGACCCTGCTTGATCTGGAGACAACATTTTTCAAAAAAAGTACAAAACACGAAAGGAAGATATCACGAACCATCTCATCTTGGTTCTGGACCAAGAGCTTGATACGCTCAATGGGAGCAGCAGAGGTTTTGGCGACGGCCTAACACAAAAATCCTGTCAACAAAAGGGCAAATAAAGTTCATGCAAGCAGCAGACGTACAGCAGAAACACCGCCCATCAGGAAATCGACTATTACACGTATCACATTGAGAACGGTTTAAAGCACAAAGATGATGCAACACAAACCAGCGAAATCCTGAGGCGACTTCACCTTTTTAACTTCGGCCATTGCGGACGAGGGAGAAGAGGATGAGTGGAAGTGAGGAAGAAAGGGAGACGATGAAGAAGATCACGAAAAACTCGGCCATGAAAAGGACTTCGGGTAGCACCGGAACACTTTCAACTCCGCTACACCTGATCGGAGGGGCCGCGGGCATCGGACCAGAAATGGCTTTTCCGGACTTGAAAACTTTCGTCGCGGTAACACAGCGTTTTCCGATCGCAAGCAATAGAGTATAAACTACAAAAAAATATACGTTCTACAAAATAAACGACGAGCCAAATCCACTTCAAATGAGTTCAGCAGCGTTGACGGGCATTTCATCCTAGAACCGGCTGTCAGCGAACAATCGGCCCGACAGACGTTTTTAAATCTTACAATTTGAGTGCTATAGAATTGTTCTTTGCAAATTTTGTGATCAGTCCTTACCACGCCAAGCTTATAAAACAGAACTAACCGATGTCACGCAGGATGCGAACGTCGTCAACGGTCACAAACTGAACAACTTTTAAGTAAGTATCTCGCATATCAAGCCAAAACATACGTTAATAGCAACACCTTTCCTTCCGAAACGGCCCGATCGACCGATGCGATGAATATAGTTTTCACGATTTCTACAAAATAGCATGATTAAAGAAGGGAACACAAACAATTGAGAAACAAACAAACGCGGGTAGGTCATAATTAATGACGAGAGACACTTGCTGCACATCTATTCCGCGCGCCCAAACATCAGTCGTGATAAGAACGCGTCTAAATTGCTGTTCAATAAATATCTGGAGAGACGAACGACTGTATACTGACGAAGTTCCGCCTCGGAATTCTGCCATGATCGCATCACGCTCCTTCTGCACCATTTCGCCATGCATTGACGAGACGGTAAAGTTGGACGCGCGCATCTTCTCTGTTAGCCAGTCCACCTACAGCGTAATGGAATGTTGAGCAAGAATATGTGAATTACTAAACAATTCAAGCTTACCTTTCGGCGCGTGTTGCAAAAGATGACGGCTTGAGTGATTGTAAGTGTGTCATATAGATCACAAAGCGTGTCGAACTTCCAGTCTTCCTTCTCCACAGCTACGAAGAATTGCTTAATGCCTTCCAAGGTCAACTCATCACGCTTGACGAGGATTCGAATGGGATCGGTCATGAACTTCGTGGTCATCTCCAAGACATCATATGGCAAAGTGGCACTCAGAAGAACAACCTGTGTGGCGGGAGGAAGGTACCGGTACACATCGTATATCTGGTCCTTGAAGCCCTTGTTCAATAATTCGTCCGCCTCGTCGAGGACAAGCATTTTGATATTTCGTGTTCGCAGGCTTCTCCTCCGAATCATGTCAAAAACACGCCCTGGTGTTCCTGAGACAACATGTTGTCCATACTCAAGCTTGCGGATATCCTCGCCAATGGAGGTACCACCAATGCACGCATGACACTGCACATTCATGTAGTCTCCCAGAGCAAGCACGACCGATTGAATTTGTGTCGCAAGTTCGCGAGTTGGAGACAGCACGAGCGCCTGAGTTTCACGGACAGTGACGTCTATAGATTGGAGGATAGAGATGGAAAAGGTGGCCGTTTTACCGGTACCGGATTGCGCTTGCGCAATGACATCGCGACCTTGTGTGATCGGGAGAATAGCTCGCTGCTGAATAGCAGATGGTTTTTCAAAATCTGTGATGAGGCATTTTAACAAGCAATCTCCAAGCAATGACCAAAAACATACTATAGGCATAGATTCCACGCAACAAATCTTCCTTCAAATTGAGGTCATCGAAAGTTGAAACTACGGATACGGCTTCTGAGGACTCAAACACCAGTTTCTACCAAGAACACACAATGATGTGTCAGAATACAGATTAACCAAGGAGCGCAAGGCCCTTACATCGTCTCCTGGGTTGATGCCAGCCATTTTTGAGAGTGGTTGAGTTGAGAGTGTCGGAGTCTGAATTGCACGGAATGCCTGTGGTTTGACCTTTGCAAAATCTCTTGAGCAGCACCATGGATTCAATCATTGAACTCCAGCGACAGAATCATGAGGAGCTTGAGCGCTTCGAGCGAGGGCTGTCTTCACTGCTCTCGCGCAACCAGCCAACCCATGAGGCAAGGCTCCAGATAGAGCACAAAGCTTCGCAATTGCTCGACCGTGTTCAGTCTCGTATTTTGACTTTGAACTCTCTTTACCAGGACGAGGACGCAAGGAAGCTTGAAATTAACTCGCTCTCTGCACCAGCTCAGGCGAACGACCTCTCGGAATTTTACTCGCGGTTGGTGAAAATCCAAGAACACCACGCCAAGTATCCTGATTCTGTCCCAGGAGGCTTTGACCTCGAGATTGCAGTCCTCCTTGACGAGCCGAATCAAGAGGAGGAAGATTACGAAGAGGAAGATCGTTCGTGACCTCCTTATATATCGTGTTCAGCAATTGACTCAGTCGTCATTCACTTCAGCCATCTCATTACTGTTCTCTGGAGAAGAGAGTTACGGAAAGTATGTCGACTTATATGCGCACCACACAGCGTATAGCAATTTGAAGAACATTGGAAAACGCCCCGGGTACCTGCAATATCTTGACCTTCTGCTGGCTGCTGAGTCTGGCGCTGTACACGACAACTTGCCGAGAGAGACGCGATTTTCTAAAGACTATGAAAAGTGTGCAATCTGATGGACATTTTGCTGATTTTTTATTCACACAAATTTTACAGCTATATCCAAAACCTTCATGCATATCTCTTGTCCTTCACAAAACGGACACAGCCCCTTGTAGACGTTGATGCTCAGCAGCAAGAAATCGAAGTGGACTTCAACAAACGTTGGGAGGCTCAGGAGATATCAGAGTGGGAGGAGAATAGATCGCAAGCTTCTGCCAATGGAAATGGTTCAACAGGAATATGGTGTGCAGCATGTACGTACCTTCTTTCAGCTGTAGTAATCAATTTACAACCTGAGACCAAAGGTCAAAAACAATATGCCAAGCAGACCGTATATGATGCCCATTTGACGTCTAAGAAGCATATCAAGGCTGCCGCAAAGCAAAATGCTATTGGCGCTCTTCCTCCAGTTTCCAATGCCACTCCCACTCCCTCGATTGCCCCCACCATCACAAAGTCTTCGATCTCAGCACGTATTAGAAACTCTGCGAGGCTCACTCACCTTGTGACTTCACTTCTTGCATCTCTCACTTCAACAATTAACGATACTAAGTCAAACGTCGAGCGGAGGTTCTCACTCACAGCCAGGGAGCGTGAGCAAGAGTTGTTGGATCAAGCTAAACCACCACCACCTCCTCCCACTGCTACAACCGGTCCAGAAGAGGATGAGGAAGAGGAGGAGGAGCGAATCTATAACCCTCTTAAGCTACCCCTCGGATGGGATGGCAAACCTATTCCGTATTGGCTTTACAAGCTGCACGGTCTTGGTGTGGAATATCGTTGTGAGATTTGTTCTGATCACGTCTACATGGGAAGGTAGGACATCTAAAGCTACCCTGCACTCTGATTGACGCAAACCTCACTACTCAGGAAAAACTTTGATCGACACTTCCAGGTACGTCGATAATATTTATGAAAGGATAATATAGTTCCAAGTATCATCGTTTTTGCAGGAATCAAGGCACGCTTTTGGTATGCGTGCTCTGGGCCTACCTAACACTAAGCATTTCCACGAGATCACCCGTATAGAAGATGCCCTTGCACGTACGTTAATGACCCTTATGTTCTATCTAATTATTTGAAACATTTGCTTAGTTGCTGAGAAACTCAAACAAGAAGGTCGGCACGAGATTTTCGAGCAAGAAACAATGGAGGAGCTGGAAGATGATGAGGGTAATGTGTACAATCGCAAGACGTACGAGGACCTCAAGAAGCAGGGTTTGATTTAAGCAATTTATTGTAGATGGTGATTGCGTCAAGTACGTTCCAAGTCGTGTATGATGTCTATATATGTAAGAAATCGCTGCGCTTAGACGTGATGAGAAGGAATACAAAAGGGCCCGTTCAAGATGATGAAGGTGTAGTAGGTTTTGTCGATCTAGGGGGTGGTGGTGGTGGCGGAGGTTTCCGTTGAGCCTGTGTCGGTGCGATGGGGGTAGGCAGAGATAATGCATCTGTGTAGAGCTCTTCGTCAGAGGAAGTAGGCGAGGACGAAAGGGGTGAGTCATCAGGAGAATCAAAGGGGTTTGTCTTCCTCCGAGTCAAGATACGATGGAATTCATGAATAGGCAGGACGCCTCCTGGACAGTCTAGAATGAAAATTAATACATGGTACTCAACAAGATACAAAAGCACCTTACCTGGACCGTCCCACCATGCGAAATCATCGGAGCTCGGCGGAGGAACTGTATCAAAATAAAAAAGTTTTGGAAGTCATGACTAAAATAGCAGGTGATTTCGTACGTTCTGTGATATCGGATGGAAACACAAGGGCGGCCAGCTTCTCGCTCAATTGCTCGTCGGGCTGTTCACCGCGTACAGTGGAAGCTATGCTATTGAAGAGCAACCTCGATAGAGCGAGCTTTTTCATCGGGTCAATAATTCGAACTTGAGCGCGGAAAAGCCCAAATACTGAGGAGAGGTTCAGCACAAAATTCATATTATAGCGTGGTCATACCAGGTTTGTGGTCTGAACCTCGTAGCTCAGCCCTTGAGTAGATAGATACATCCAATTGGGTACCACGATACAGAATGCGATCTGAGGATAAGTAATATAGTTTTGTAACTGACTGGGAACGGGAAAACTAACCCGTCCATGCTGGTATACGCAGCTTTTCGCTAGTGTCATATACATCTGTGCCCACATCATAACGATAGGTCGGGCGAAAGAGAATTGGCCCTTCAGAATAGCCCGAGAAAGCTGTTCCTTCATCCATGACTTGTTTTAGCTAGCATTTGCAGTCAGTGAGCACGATGACTTCCTTGCCACAATAAAAGTCACCTGATCAGCTGCGAGCAAGGCATCAAGATCGTTCCTTTCCGCCAGACCTCTTACAGTGAAGTTTTCCATATCGATCCTGTAGTTCATATCTCCAAGCCATATGACATTGCTGTATGGGTGATGGTCAAGGCACGAATGAGAAGACAGAAGTCACAGATTTACTCGTGACCCGATATTGTTTTTCCTCTGAGAAAGTGTAGACCATGTACGATTGTTTGGTAGTCTGCGTTTCGTTCCTCGACGTTGGAATGGCCAGCAGCAAGATGCGCCGTAAGGAAACAGAAACTTGTGTCGTGGTACTCCAAGCGGATCCCCACTGCACCTTTGTTTCCTGACATTCCTCGGAGGCCAGTCTGACTCGTCTCAGCTAGTAAATATATCCAAGAGTCGGAACTTACTTTGCGTGTTGTCGCCTCGACATTTCGAATGACAGACAACAGTTCGCTCTTCACCAGAATGATCAAAGCAGTACCGACCAGCTACATGAATGTCAGACAAGGCTGCATGATTTCAGAAGAATCGGGTACCTGTTCACTTCGCAAGAGTACATAATTACATTTCTTGTTCGGACGGCGATCAAGCGTCTCAAAAATCTGTCTCTCCCATATTTTCCTGCAGTTTGGGCAGTCTGATCAACTTGTCTTGAAAAAACATAATGTACAGACCGCTTTTCTGGATCAGTTTGGACTATTTGCTGAGCCGTCAGAGGGACTATCTCTTGAAATCCTATCACAAATATGTCTGGACTAGCGCCTGATGAGCAAAACAGCGTTATCGCTGGCTATTACAACACACTCATCCAGCCCTATATATGTCAAGAAGTCAAAGAAATACATAGAAGAAGAGAAATCACGCTTACTGTCTTGCGGATATAACCATGACAAAAGTGACTCAGATGGCGGCTGATGAATTAGTAGATCAAGACAAGCCCTTACTATCAAGCAACTGGCAACAGACGTACCCGTCCAGTCAGGTTCCATGTGCCTATGAAGATGGTGGCCTGCTTTGTCGTAGAGTACTCAGAGAGTCTGAAACGAAGTGAGACAATTGCTAGTCCAAGAGAGTAGAGGTACCTTTGCTCAAGAGCGGCTCGAACAGAGTCATGCACAGGATCAAATATTGTCACAGGACGTTGGTTGCTAAGATTACCCTATGATATTTGTCAGGGAACGTTCATTATCAGCGGATTCGAGCGGACCAAAA
The DNA here is from genome assembly GCA_003313675.1 of Termitomyces heimii. Classification (NCBI taxonomy): domain Eukaryota; kingdom Fungi; phylum Basidiomycota; class Agaricomycetes; order Agaricales; family Lyophyllaceae; genus Termitomyces; species Termitomyces heimii. The sequence goes on from QLON01000762.1 coordinate 205,192, forward strand.
ACATATCAATTGCGACTTGCTTTGCCTTATCCTGGAAGTTGTTTATATAAGCGCGAGAAACGCTCTTCGTTGCATCGGACAGTACACCTGCGGTAGAGTACACACGTCATGAGGTAATTAATCAGGTACATTTGCATGTTTTTGCGGACCTGCCAAAGTACGTTTCCCACTTCGAGTAAAACTTGTGTTCAGGGCACCAGTGCCAGCATATATCTTCGATAGGGCATCTCCATTTTCGGCCCAGAGCTCACGGTGATACGACCAAAGGGTATTTGACATAACCCATTCCCGATGCACAAGGAGAAGGTATTGCTCCAATGCCATGCGGGAAAGAATATCCTGTACGAAATTTGTGCGGTCTAAGCTGTGAGAAACATGAATACGGACAAATTACGAATCGTGAAGTGCGCACCAGTCGAGACAATTCGTTCTGAACGCCCCCTTTTGGTAGGTAATGATCTCGTCCGAATTTGTATTACACATCGTAAATCCAAATCTATCTAAATGGTCAACAATAGTTTCTATGCGTCTGTCGTTCATCAGTGCCACTCGAAGTCGTCGAAAATAGAGACTACCTCATTTCTCGGATTACGCTATCGTGACCACCAAACTTGACTACGTTATGAAAGTCGAAGTGAGTGATGCTAAGGTCATCTCCCATAACTCCGCGAGCAGTCTGGAGGTGGCGCCCATATGCAGTCGTGAGGGACTGTTCATTTTCCTTTGAACCAAGAAGATTAATGGCATGTACAGCGCCATATTCATCCATTAGCTGCGAGAAGTGGCGTTCAAATGCGGGTTGCGATGCTTGAGGACGTGTAATCTGTATACGCTGGCCAAATGTCTGCAGCCCTTGTTGCTCCCAAAATACTATAAGGATAGTTGAATAAGATGGATAAATTTCAAGTTTAAGTACGTACAAGGGACACTTCCTCGAACTTGTACATAACTTACACAGTGCTGATCTGTACAAAAGACCGTCTCAGTCTGACAGCATCCACATGAGAAACAGAAAAATTCGATTGAAAACTGAGGCATACCTCGACAAAATTTGCTGTATTGCCGTCATCATCGACGCCTCTAGTATTGAACCTGGTTCCAGCCCGTTTCCATCCAAGCCGGGATATCAACGACAAGGTCACAATCATTGGGGCACCATTAGTAGGTGGAGCGGGTAAAGACATTGTGAAAACTCCAACGTAACCTTGTATTGCAAGGACCTGGGTGATGCTAAATTCGCAAGTGGACAATGGCGGCATAGTCACGCACAATGAATTGACAACAATCCAAATCTCTCCGTTCACTGGGATCTAACCTATCACGAAAGTCAAGGAGACTTCTAACTATGTATTCATTCCAGACGAAACGTTCATCGAAAGCAACGATATCTCCGGACGTTAGGTTTCTCGTCAATCGAACTGCAAGTCTCGATGAGAGGTCCCACGTTGATTCTAGAGCGTAGTAGAAGGAACCAGAAGATATTATTTTGGTCAATGGCAGACAAGGGTGTTCAAAACCCGGCGGTGGAGTCGATGTCAAAGCATAATCCCTATTTTGAAGTCCTTCGACTCCATCCGATCCCAGTGACCCTTCTGGGGACGCTGGCAAGTCGTCCCATATGGAAGAAGTTAAAGAAAAAAATGAGACCTCATGAATTTTGGCAACAGATTCAGGTTTTAATCTTGATGGTCTTGTGTTGCCAATCTCAGTTGCGCTTGTGATCAATGCTAGAAATATATCTGGCGGCTATTTAAGGTCATTAAATGAAATAGTTTGTGGGACGAACGCACCTCCATCAACAGAGATGAGTCCAAGACATCCTTTGATTACCCTGGTCGTAAGACGGACAGCGTTGGTGAGGTCAATGTCATCTTTTGGGAGAAATTCTACGATAGCCTGGGTAGGCGAGTCCCCTGCACGAAAGACGAGTGCCCGCCGTGGTCGGTCGAGCCGCTCATCATGGGAACTTGTTGTGAGATATAGGACGCGAGGACTCTGGCCAAGATAAAGGTACATGCGCAATGACAATCAAGAAACATGACTTGTCCGCCATCATTTATGTTTGCCACCTCCACTAATTCACAACATGCTGTTTCTTAATCGATCATAATAAAGAAAAGCTCTACATAGGTATAACTATCTTGTCTCAACTAGTATCCTGATTGACAGCTGTGTGACTAGACGATCTCCTAAGCCCGAGGCCCAATGATTCGGTAGTTCCTGTTCGTCTACGCACAGGTGTTGCACGTCGAGCAGGATTCTCAGATAGAATTTTTGGGCTACTAGGGGATAGGATACCATCAGTTTCCTGCGTTTTTATAATGTTTGGTGACCGTAGGGGAGGAGGCGGTATTGGGTTGTGACGAGAGAGCGTCGGAGATGGAGGTGGAATTGATGGTGACTTAGAGCTTGGAGAGTGAGATGCGAGGAGACCTTCGGTTCTTCGTTCTCCTTTTGGTCGTAAGAGAAGTAGACTATCCAGCGAGAACAGTGAGCGGAATAACGACGCCCGGTTTTGAACAAAGGGCTTTGATGAAGAGCCATTCGTGGGAGATCCTGGCTCTGCTGGAAAGATACAGAGATAAGGAACGAATTGTCTGGAAGAGAAAATTAAAGAAAGCACCTGCGGAAACTGGGAGTGCGTTGTCGTTCGCACTCAAACTCAGAAAGAGGAACAAGGGCACTAGCCAGACACAAATCCCGAAGAAAGATGCAATCTCAATGAAGCCAGGCGCTTCGATATAGGGCCCCCCATATCTACGATCGCGTCTTGCTTCCTGAGTTATGCGAGCAAAGTAGAAGAACCATAGAAAATGGTCTGCAACAACGAAGACACATGACGCAAGAAAGGACACGGATGTCAGGGAGATCAATGGCCATGATGCAGAGAAGTTTTGCAGGTAGACGACATGACAGATGATCGAGAATGCTGTCTGAGACAATGGCAGAGACTCTGAGAAGTAAAAGATGACATGGAGTGCAATTATAGCCTAGTGTAATTGACGAAATGGATTATGTTCATCACCAAACTACTTCAGAAGTACTCACGTATATACCCCTTTGCCCATATACTTTCGCCGCACGACTGTGCTCTTCAATGAGCTCTGATACATAGAGTAGACCACTCGCTGACACAATTTAGTCCATCATCAATGCCTCAGGATCCTCAAGAGCATACCAAGGGAGAGCGTGACGAAGGCGAAGGCACTGAGAACAGCAACATAACTGTAGAAAGCTCAGCATTAAAAGGAGAAATAGTTAAATTGCGCACCTGATATAAGTCAACAGTCCCATCGAAAAGGATATCCCTTGCCAGCAAGTTGATCGTCGCAACACGACCCTTGGTACCTGCAAAGCCGAGTTGGAGCGCGTCATGCACGTGCGGAAAATATCACGTGGAATACCCAAAGGTGCGATCGTGGTTCCTTACACAGCATCCCTTATCATGAGCAACCTCGAGAGTGAGTCTATTCTTTGACTCCTCCCAATACTTACTAACATTTACCAGAAACTCTCTTTCAATTGAAGGTACGGAAAATTGTTTGCGCCCGCAACAAACGGGTAAATATCCCCCGTTCATAAACAGTTCACCGCAAGGACCTTGAACAAGCAGGCCAAGAAGGCACAAAAAGATGAGAGTGCGGAAAAGGCTCGTGTTAAGAAGGTATCGTGACTCGATAAATCGGCGAACTCGATTAATCTGGGCAACAAGGCGTTACAACAGGGAAATAACGATGGCGCACGGATATACGCATCGAATGCGATACGGAAGAAGACCGAATATTTGAATCTCCTAAGGTTATCTAGTCGCATAGATGCTGTTGCGAGTCGGGTTGAGACTGCTGTTACCATGCGCCAAATCACAGGTAATATGTCTTCTGTAGTAAAGGGCATGGACAAAGCGATGGACAGCATGAACCTCGAGCGGGTGAGGAGGTTACTTCGACACTACTACACGACTTGCACTAATTTCGACAATACAGATCTCTCTGGTTATGGACAAGTTTGAGGCCCAATTTGCCGACCTTGACGTTCAGACTTCATATATGGAGGACGCCATGTCATCTACAACTGCCACTGCAACCCCTCAAGACCAAATAGACCTGCTCTTGCGCCAAACAGCAGAGGAAGCCAACATCGAACTGCAGCACGATCTTGCCACAGGAGACGTCGATCTAGTGACCGATTTTGCTGCCAAAGACAAGATCACAATTGGGGAAGAGGATGACAAACTAGCTCAACGCCTACGAGCGCTAAGACCAGCGTCTTGATTAGAAACGATTAGTTTCCTAGATTTTAACATTTCTTTGGTAGCATTTCACGTATGTACATCAATCGCAATGTATGCAATAATAACCGGTCGATAATCATGGTACATTAAAACATTAAGCATGAGTGCAATGAACATAAAAACATGAGTGCGTAAACTATGAAACGTGTCGTAAAATGGATACGTGAATACAAATATCATAGATGAAAGATGATATATGATAGCTTGTAATAGCGAAAATAACAATGACATTAATAAACCCTACATGGTAGGAGAGCGAAGTGGAGAAAGTTCTAAATGTTGTTTGCAGATGAAAGTTACAGGTATTTAACAACCTGAGAGACCTTGCAGAGGGCTAGCCATGCTGAAGAACAACAGAGATGAAGTTATCCAGTAATGGTCGTTTGTCTTCTTCGCTGAGACCAGGTGCGGATGCCAACAATCGTTCCACACGAGTAACAATGCCGGTTGGTCCATCGAATGGAATTTCATGTGCATCAAAGCGATCAACATCTAGAAGGACATTCATGACAACAAAATGAAAGGCAGCTGACAGAACTTACAGCGTCTGAATTTCTGGTACCCTTCGTCATCGAGAATATTTTTAAATACTTTCGCTACTTGGCTTGCAAGGACAGGAACGGCCTCGATCTTGCCATGCCCGCTGGTCGATCTCGAAACAGACTTCCCTGCAGAACGCGAAGCGAGGGCGGACGAACCACTAGTCGATCTACCCATGAGAACAGAAGAAGGGAGTAAAGCGTCTTCTCTAACACTCGAAGGAGCCCAGGAAAGGCCGAGGCCGAGATCCAAAGAACGTCCTTTAAGACCTGATCGATAGCCCATGCTTGCGCTGGTGACGGGAACCGGTACAGGCACAGGCGCACGATCACCTCGATTAGCACTCTGAGCACGTCTTTCTTTCTCTCTATCCAACGATTTCTCCTTGTCGAGTCCCAAGCATACCTTGATTCGGGATTTGTCTCGGCCCTTCTCACCAGCCCATGTTACAGCGAGTGGCGCATTTTTACCGTCACCATGCTCGTTTCTTGTATTTGTATTATCCCAAGTTGGTGGAGAGACAGGCGGTTCAAAAGCAAAAGGCCCAAGGGATACACCAAGAGTAGTGACGTTGGTTTTCTCAAGAAGAGTCCCGTGGTTCTTTCCCCAGCTCGAATGGTTTCCTGATGCAAGTGCACGGCTGTCCTCGGGCGATAATGTACGTCGAGCAAAGGTTGAGTTTTGACTCTTGGAGGGAAGCACTCCGACCTCTTTAGCTGTAGTTTTCTCTTTACCTTGAACCTCAACTCGGCGTCTTCGCCGCTCTTCCTCCTTTAAACGGGCCATCATTTCTTCTCTTTCCTTGCCTCTCTTGAAAGACATGTCTCTTTGCAATGTACCAACTCCGGCTAACCCGGGACCCATCACGCTTTCTCTGATACCTCCAACACGCCCGTCAAGGCCTCTCCCCCAGGTAGTTCCCGTCGTGCTCGTTCCAGAACCTATGGTTTCCCCGCTGACAGTCCGTTGCACGGTCGCACTCCATCCAGGCCGCTCAAAATCGAAACTCCCATGCTGTATTGACCGATGCGAGTGTCTGCGTGTATGAGCCATTTTCATCCTCATGTGTCCATTCAAATTTCCTAGATCATCTACGCCCCCTGTTGCACGACTGGAATCAGCAGAATCATTCCGAGAAGAATGCCCGAGTGAAAAGGCCTTTGTTATCTTAGATGCGGCGCCTGAATGCTCTTGTTCTGGAGTAGGCGATCTATGTGCAATGCGTGGCGGAGGCATCGGCGGCGGTCGCACACATCCAGCGGTTTTGGGCTTGAGTAACATGTCTGGTGCAGAAGACGGCGAGGAGCGATTGCTTGTGCTGTTGCTTGCACTATTTCCACGGCGATGCGAGGAGATGGAGGGCCTCCTTATTGACGCAGATACAGCATCCATTGAAGGTAGCAGAGGCGATTTCTGTCCTCCGTCAAGAAACCGTTGTAGTCGTGATGACCTCGATGTGGATGTGCCAGCGCTACTGTTGCTAGAATTGTGACCAAGCTTCGACCGTGCTACTGGAGTTGGGCTTTCTGCCCGAGAAGGAGGTTGAAGGAGATGGTAATTTATAGCTTTTGGAGTGGGGTCGCTGTCTTCAAACTTATCGGTTCTCGGTAGAGGTGGAGCTCCGTCGATAGAGGGTCCGGGGCTGTTGTAATTTGAAGAATTGAAGGATGATTTCTTTGGACTGGCTAGGGGAAACCCGAAAATGGCATGTAGCTTCTTGCGTGTGACGGGTGCCTTTGCTGTTCTGGGCCTTGGCGTCGAGTCTTTTAGCACAGGAATTCCGGATGGTGGGTGTTTCTTGGCGCGAGGAGTGGCTGGAGTAATGGTGGCATTGGTTGCAGTGGTAGTAGACGATAATGGACGCGATGGGATGCGTGTGACTGGCTTGGAGGGTCCTGACTGTCCCATGGTGTCTAAGCGTGCAAGGCCGTTATGTGAAGGTGGAAGACCCGGGATTGCGTTGAGGTCTACGGGCGGATGCGAATCGCAGCCTGTTCGGGAACGCGAACGCGACCTAGAGCGCGTAAGTGATCGTGTGATGAAGCGGTATAGCTACGTCAAGACGATCAGATGTGAATTCATAGAAGACTTGGGAGTAGATCAAGTACTGCATACGCACTCTGTTTTCACGGAATGTCTTTCTGGTTGGGCGTTCGTCGTCTTGAAGCATGTCACTTGCACTAGCATGGACGGCCTGGATTCAAAGAAACGCTGATTAGAGATGAACAAGATGAGATAGTAGGACGGACACAATTTAGTCGGTGAGAGGAGCTGTGAGAACGAATCAGGAAGGATATCTGAATGCACGGCCAGCACGTGTAAGGTACAAGTGACATATTTGGCAGTCATCTGCTCACATCCTTTGCAATTGGGAGAATCCCTACTAGAACACTGAGGCTACCACGTTTCTTGTGTTTTCTAGTATGAGATAACGGAGATTGTGTGGCGACCAAAGTATGGCTAAGTACCGAGCCCAGGTATGCTGACGAGTGGGCCTCTGAGCTAACAGTGTCAGAGTGGCCGTGCGCGGAAGTACGCGCACTTAGAAAACCTTCACAGTCCTCGACAGCAAGCATGGAGGTTACCAAACCGTTCCAATATTGCCGAGTCGGATGGAAATGCGCACGTGACTCATAATCTCCGTCGACCCTTGCAGAAGGGCATTTTCACCACGTTGTTTCACTAATATGACAATGGGGCGAACAAGTATGATTCTATCCGGCTGTTCGTCTCACAGCTGATATCGTGTCCAATAGAGTCCAAAAAGCCGTCTATACAACTGAAATCTAGTCAGTCGTCTTGTATTCTTCCAACCTGTCTTGTAATTCAGAACACATAGAACTCAAGAAGGATCCTGGTATTCCTCGTCTCCCCGATCTTAAAGAGAAAGTCCGGAACCATGGAAAGCAGAAGGCAGTTCCGGTGTGTTCCAGCGTCTACAAACTAGAAAAATTACTCATTTGTGGTGATAAAGGTCTCCTCCAACCATAGCTTGGATCCAGACAGTATAATGGCTTCAGAACCGACCTTATCAACTCTTGCCCTTCAGGCTCAAGCTGCAGAGCTGACTTCGGGGTCATATTCTGAGAATCCATCTTCATCTAATAATCCAGCTGGTAAAACAAAGGAACAATTGCGCAAGTACTACTTGAAGACATTACACAAGGTCATTGATCAAAGCGATATTATTATCCTCGTTCTAGATGCACGAGATCCAGAAGGATGCCGAAGCCGCTTGGTTGAGGAAGAGGTCCGACGTCGAGAGACAGAGGGGAAAAAATTGGTATTTGTACTCAATAAAATTGGTGCGTTTCATCTTTCGTTTCATGAAATGGTCCTCATTGTAAATTTAGATCTAATACCCAAGGAAAATGCACAACAGTGGCTCAAACATCTACGACATTCAACACCAACTCTCCCATTTCTGTCTTCAACTTCTTCGCAACGCACTAATATTTCCTCGAGGACCGCTCCTTCTCTAGTCAAACTGCTGAAAGCTTTCAAACCAAAGGCAGGTAGTATCACCGTTGGTGTTGTAGGCTACCCGAATGTGGGCAAGAGTAGTTTGATTAACAGTCTGAAGCGGAGCAAAGTACGTCAGGAAAATCCCTATGAGACTATTTGACATGTATGTATCACCAGGTATGCGCTGTTGCAGCGCAAGCAGGACATACTAAAGATTTACAATCCGTTCAACTGGAACGCGGGATGCGGATCATCGACTCACCTGGAGTTGTATTTGATGATGACTACTTCGATGATGGGAAGGGTCAAACCAAGTCCAATGTTTTGCTACGTAATGTGGTCAAGGTGGAAGATGTAGAAGATCCAATAGCTGTGGGTACGTGGGTCATGATGCTCTGACCTTCTTGTTTCTCTGATACTGATTTAGTTGAGGAAATTTTGGGACGGACACCTGTATCGACAATACAAAGAATATACAACCTTCCAGAATGGACTTCCACTTTGGAGTTTCTAACAATGCTTGCAATGACGAGTGGCAGGCTTCTCAAGGTTCATACCATATATTTTGTGAATTGTACCATTATGAATTTAATTTTGCAGGGAGGAACTCCTGATGTTAACTCCGCGGCTCGACATGTGTTACAAGATTGGAACAACCAGAAGATTCCTTATTACACTGAACCTCCCGCTATTCATCCTTCGCTCATTCCTTCTGTTGGTATGTCTCTTTTAACTATCTACTACGCGTTCGACGTTAATTATTCCCAGTACACACAAACCTTAACTCATCCGCTGCACCAGTAATTGCCCCAGGTGCTGAAAAGGTCGGACAGGCTCAGATAGTCTCCTCGTTTTCAAGACCTTTCGAGCTTACAGGACTGTTTGGCGCCGCTGATGCTGGAGCATTCTCAGAGGATATGCCAGTCGATGGCCTTGTGGATGAGGATGGAGATGTATTTTTTGACGCAGAAGCTGGTGATGCGATGATGGCTGACGATGGGTTAAGTTTTTCTCTGTCCATTAACACGTTTCTGACAGTTTCTTCAGGTCGCAAACGATGAATGACACTGAGATGACCCCTACGAATTCGCGGAAACGTCCCAGATCCCCGTCAGCTGCTCCTGACACAGATAACGCGCCAATGGTCGGTCCAGAGACTGTTCCCTCATACGCAACGCGGCAACCAAAACGTCAGCGTAAGACGCGGGATGTCCCTTCATACGATGCTCCGCCCGATGAGCATGTCCTTAGGAACATGGACCGCGGCAATCCGTTGAGTCGGCGAAATCTAAAGAAGGAGGCGAAGCGAGCGAGGAAGGCGCATCGAGCGAAGATTGATGTGGGCACATCTGTGATGGAGGTGGATGGGGAAGGACTTGGATTCACGTTTATGGCGTAATTAGATGCAAAATGGTCTATAATGACCTTTGATTATACATGGACTCGATTGGGTCCCTATCACTACCACGTTACACCCTTGTGCAGATCTACGTATACAGTGATTAAAATGCGGAAGTTCGGACACTGATTCTAAGGTTAGGGTCATCACGCCATTATTGCAATCCATCCGGAAAAATATCAGTGTGGTTAACCGCCACTTCAAGCATTTACTATGTCTGTTGCAGTCAGACTCTTTGACATCTCGAAACCAATCCTGCGCAATGCTCCTACCCGTCTCTCCAGGGCAGCCAGATTGCGTTCGCTCTCCACACGATCGCCTCATTTTCCCTGCGTTGAGGCTCATGCGACTCGGGAGTCTAAGCTAAAAGAAAGCTCGCGTGCATCACCGTCACCTTCTAGTCATAGCCAGAGCGAATCTGGTCCTGAGCCTACCTATGCACGTCCGAACCCGACATCTTACAATGTCTATCATCGCCCTCACCCATTATCCATGACTTACAGCCAAGAGCCGCTCCCATCATTTGACATCGCATACGAGACCTGGGGCACTCTCTCACCGAATCGCGACAACGTCATTTTACTCCATACCGGTCTTTCTGCCTCTTCTCATGCTGCTTCCACGTCTGCAAACCCTTCCGATGGCTGGTGGCAGAAATTTATTGGCCCAGGAAAGGCACTAGACACTAATCAGTTTTATATCATATGTACAAATGTCCTTGGTGGTTGTTACGGTTCCACAGGTCCGTCATCTACTGATCCTACAACCGGACGTCCCTATGCCACTACATTCCCCATCCTCTCTATTTTCGACATGGTTCGCGCACAATGGTGTCTCCTGGACCACCTCAAAATCGATAAACTCTACGCCAGTGTAGGGTGCTCCATGGGTGCTATGTCGAGTCTCGCGACTGCTTGGTTACATCCGGATCGCGTTGGCAAAATTGTCAGCATCAGTGGAACGGCACGCAGTACACCTTCAAGTGTTGCAATGCGCTTCGCACAGAGGAGTGGTATGTCATCGAGTTTATGACGATTGAGATAACATTAACTGTACCTATCCTAGTTCTAATGGCAGATCCTAATTGGAATAATGGTTTCTATTATGATGCACTTCCACCCCACACCGGTATGAAATTAGCTAGACGTGCGTTATCTATTGTCCACTATCACGAAATTGGCGCTAAATATACATGTATAGAAATTGCTACTATTACGTATCGGTCAGGACCAGAATGGGATCAACGCTTCGGACGACAGCTCCGACCACGTCCTGTCTCTGAAGATCCTGCAACAACCCGAGTTCCTGCCCTCTGTCCAGATTTCCTCATTGAAACATACCTAGATCATCAGGTATTTTCTTTCTGTTACCATTTTCGAAGTTAATAAACTCAATTTGACAATTGCCAGGGAGAGCAATTCTGCTTGAAATATGATGCCAACTCGCTCATTTACATTTCTAAGGCGATGGATCTGTTCGATATGACGCTCCCTGCTCTGCAAGAACTCAAGCTGACTCCCTCCCCATCTTCACCCTCTGACACCGGCTTGCCCTCTACCTCTTCGCACTCATTTCACAAAACCTCACATTCCAAGTCTCATCCACCACCACTTAACCCACCACCACATCTCCTCGATTTAGCTAAAGGGCTCCAGCCTCTTGCGCACATACCAACACTTGTTCTTGGCGTACAGAGCGACATCTTATTCACAGTGGAACAACAGCGTGAGGTTGCGGATGCCCTGCGAATGGCGGGTAACGATAGTGTGAGTTACTACGAGCTCGGGGGCGTATGGGGTCACGATACATTTTTGTGAGTATTGACTTTACTGTCACTGTATTGTCAAGCAGCTCATAGGTGCGTAGGATCGATGTCATTAATGTTGGCGGTGCCATTAGAGGTTTTCTCTCATGATACCTACTTTGACGTTTGACTTGGGATCGATTTCCAAGTTTCGTATTGACACTTGGTATGAAGTTAGAATTCTCAATAGCATGGAATATTGTCAGGACTCGACTTGCCGCAAAAACTCGGTACTCACCACATAGGACCTGTAAAATCGTAATAAAAGCGCCGAAACAAGTACAAAAAGGTTTTCCCAACAAGTTAGGATATTATAATGTAGAACAAATCAGATTATAACGATACAGTGACTAGTTGCTCAACGACTCCCGCCGTTCGTGTGTGGAGGTGGAGGCATTGCCGGATGATATGATGGAGATATCATCATACCTGGTGGTTGTAAATGTAACATGAACTCTTCAGCTTTTGGTCTACACATGGGCATGACAGTCAGGGACGAGAAATATCATATAATAGCTACACACCCAAACATAGTGCCAAGTAGCTGATCAAGGGCAGCTTCCTTCCGGTCCCGCTGCTCTTGTAACTCGACTTTGGCTAAGCGCAGCTCCTCAAGGAGGGAGTCATGTTGCTCGAGTGCATAACGGTGTTTTGCCTTCATGAGGAGGTACATGACCATCGCCGGTGAACGGCCTTGGATCGTCTTTGTCTCTGGGTCATACTGATTCTGCAAATATTCTGGGAGTACATCTGACCCTGAGTTGTAGCCGTCATCATCATCTGGACCGTCGTAGTCAGGAGAGCCGGCACGATGACGTGAGAGACGATGAGGGCTAGGTGACCGACGGTAACCATTTGAATAGTTAGCTGGCGGGTTCACGTCATCTGGACTGGGTTCAAATTTGAACGTGGTAAAGGTCGCGGAATTGTCATTCGGAGGTCCAGGGGGTGGCGCATGAGACATCCCAAGCCCTTGATCGTCGGCGCCTCTTTTGCGTTTTCTATGGCCTCCACGGCCCGGCGCAGGGGGTTCTATATTGTGCTGTAGACGTAGATGTTTGGCGAGAGCATCAGAACGAGTAAAGGATTTGTCGCATTCTGATTGAAGGATAATATTAGGTCCATCAGTGGTCGTCGATCATACATGCCGACCCACCAGGAAGGGTGCAATTGAAAGGTTTTTCCCCCGTATGAGATCGTATGTGGGAAATGAGAGCAAAACGAGAGGTCTGTGTGAGGCCGCGCCGTGTACAGGTTGCCCATTCGCAGGTATAGTTCGATTTGTGAACACCGATATGCTCTGTGGGATACGTATAAGATTGCACGATGAAACATAGATCGAGGGACCTGCCATCATGAATGTGGGAGATGAGCGTTGGGAGATGTGTGAAGACTTGGCCACAGTCGTCCCAGAGACATGTCACGCTGTCGGATTCCACGTCTTCGAGTTGGATGGTGTCCAGATTGCGGGGTGATCCAGGTCGTGAAGCTGAGGGCCCGAGCCCGAGAGCATTGCCGGGGGAAAAATTGCCCTCTTCGTTGCCCGACGAGTCAGAGAAAGACGGGGACGGGGACCTTGAGGAAGGACTGCGTGGCGATTGAGGCATGGTTTGAGGTGGCCGCGTTGTTTGTCCCTGTTATTCATCTGCTTCACCATGAACCGTCTCTTTGGTTCTTCAGCTCCCAAGAAACCAAAGCCCACCCTTCAAGACGCAATTGCATCCGTCAGTAGCTCAATCCGGGTGCGATCTCTCATAATGACCTCATCATAGACCGATGCCCGTGTAGCTTCAATCGAAGCCAAGGTTAAAAAGCTCGACACAGAACTTGCGCGGTATAAGGAACAGTTGTCAAAGCTACGAAACGGTCCAGGCAAGGTCCGTGTCTGTTATCTGGAGTTTTGTACGTCAATGACACTTCCTCAGAATGCAGTGCAGCAACGCGCTCTGAGGACGCTCCGGCAGAAAAGGCTGTACGAAGATCAAATAGCTCAGTTGACACAGCAAACGTTCAATATGGAATCTGCGGCCATAACGACTGATAACTTGAGGAATACTATGGCCACCCTTGATGCAATGCAGACCGCTAACAAGGAGATGCGAAAGCAATACGGAAAGATTGACATTGATAAGATCGAGGTTCATGAGTTCATCTCTGCTGCGTCGTCAGACTACTAATCATGGCCCCTAGAACATGCATTTTGAAATGGAGGAGCTAATAGAACAGGCGAATGAGGTTCAGGAAACCCTTGGTCGTTCCTATGCCGTCCCAGATGAGCTTGATGAGGCTGATCTTGAAGCTGGTACGTGCAGTTCCTTCTTGAGCAGTACCGAGCTAATGTTATGACTTGTAATAGAACTTGATGCACTCGTACTTGAGGAAGAAGAAGAAGGCGCTTCTTACCTCGCAGATTTGAACAAAGTACCAGACGTCATTGAGGAGCCACCAGTGGAAGCTGTCGAGGTCGGTTTTATCTTTTTAGTCCTTTTCTACTTCATACTGACTCCCATCCAGGCACCTGTACGACAGGAAGCAATCAAGACAACAGCTTGATCTTGAATGTCTTGCGACGATCATAGACACGATATCTCACGGACCCGTTGTATCACATACCATAATGTAATTTTATCCATGCAATGTTATTGTAGGACTAATAAACAGAGGGTGGCCTAGCCGTACCTACGAGGTGTGTTTGAGACTGAGAACCAGTCATCCTTCCTCATTTCTTCTATATTTGAAGTATTGACAATAGTAGACTTGCTTTGAGAATCTGCGAAACCTAAGTAAGAAAATATATCGTCAAGTCAAAGTATTGAGATATTCTCACAAGATTCAAAGGCCTCAATGCCGTTCTCTCTACCGATTCCACTCTCCTTCATGCCACCCCTGGTGGGACATGAGAGTTGATCACTTTTGACGTAGGAATCGCCACCTACCAAGGGGAACTCGGGTCATTCCTATGATGTGTATTCACCCAGCATAGGCCGGCTTGAATGTCTCCTGCTACGCGATGTGCTCGAGCAAGATTTGAGGTCCAAATACCTACGCCTAGCCCATATTTACAGTCATTTGCAAACGCGACACCTTCTTCCACATCCTGTACAAAAATAAGGATGCTGCCTGGATTATTTCAAGGCACACACCTTGAACCGCCTGACAACGACGACGGGACCAAACACCTCTTCCTGCCACAATTCATCCGTGGATTTGACATCTTCGATGACAGTGGGTGCCAAAAATGACCCATGGGCATAGGTAAAGCCATCCAAGGGAGATGCTCCGGTCAGTCTGTAGCCGCCGCACAAGACCTTGCCTTGCATCCTGTCGAGTATTCCCTCGATACGTGTGAGATGATGCTCTGAAATGACTGGACCCATGGTTGATTGAGGGTTCATTGCTATTGTCTATTCAATCACTTCTAAGAAACACTTGCGAAAGAGGCCAACTCACGGTTCCCCATTCTATTCCTGATGTTCTCTGTCTTCGCGACCAAGGCAGATATAAATGAGTCGTAAACACCATCCTGGATAATGATCCTTGTTCCAGACACACACGTTTGTCCTGAAGCAATAAAGGACGCAAACGCTACACCGTTGACTGCTGACTGAATGTCCGCATCGTCAAAAACGAGAATAGGTGCCTAATTCATTGAAATGAACAAGGATTACAGCAAGAAAATGAACGAGAACACCTTTCCACCCAGTTCTGCTGTGAAAGAGATAATATTTGCCCCTGCTGCTTGACCCACAGCACGTCCTGTTCGAGTACTCGCTGTAACATCAACCTTACGGATATGAGGGTGCTTGACAATCGATTTTCCAACGGTGGCACCAATACCAGGCAATATAGTGAGGACTCCGGCAGGGACTGGAGGGCGTTGCTTTAATATCTGGCCAGGAATACAAATAGAAGGATAATAGCTTACTTCCAGCTTGGCCTGCCATCTCTGCAAATTCCAAGACTGTGATAGGTGCCAACTGTGCAGGTAAAATTCAAAGGGAGGTTCTCGATAATAGACACCGATACGTGCTTCAGATGGTTTTACAACGACAGAGTTTCCGGCTGCCAACGCAGGTGCAATTTTCTTAATGGCAATCAGAAGTGGATGATTAAACGGCTATGATTATCGATTCAGACACGATGATGAACTCAAGCACATAGCATCCTCACAGTTATTTGTGCGACGACTCCCAATGGTACGCGTTGAACATAATTTAACAGATTTCCTTGTGTTGGCGCTACGAAACCTTGGTATGTCCGGAGTATGGCTGCAAAATAGTCACTATATCGTTTAGGCCGTAATCGTAGCGTAAAATAGCAAATGCTCACTTACAGCCACTCAGGCAGGCGGCTCAGCTGTGCCTTCATCTCCCGGATTGGTCGGCCCGTCTGAAGTGTTTCGATCACAGCTAGCTCTGGTATCCGCTCCTCTAGTAAGCGCGCGAGCTTTGAGAGGACTTTGGACCGATGGATAGCTGAGGCCTTGGACCATATTCCCGATTGAAATGCATCCTGTGCATCGTTAATAGCTTCTTGCACAAATCCCTCTGAAACTGATACGACTCTGTTCAACACGACATAAGTATTACTATAGTCGCTGGATGAGGTGCAGTGAGCGTATTCACTTGCAGAGACTTTCTCCAGTAGCGGGATTAGACACAGTGAATCTATTTATGTCGTAGATTGCTGAATTTTGACAGCTGAAGGACTTACTCTTGTCCTTTGTCGAGTGAATTTTCCCTCCCTACCGCGAAGGGAACATATCGAGCCCTCATATGAAGTGACCGCTGTGATGTAGACACGTTGCTAGTGCCTGGTGGCTTCACATGGCAAAACCGTACAGTCAAACAGAAACGAGACCCCAACGTGGCCCAAGAAAGCGGTGACATGATCAGTCGTAATTTCAGTAACGAGCATGCCAGTGATAGACTGCTTTGACTCGGAGATATGTGGCAGTGATGTGTAACGTTTTGCCTAAAATGGAACACGTCGGAATTGTACACGACGAACCAGTTGAACTATCCTGTCCCATTAGAACAAACGACGTTACTTTCTGTGTTCCGTTACGCAGAGTGGGAGGATGCTCTGGGCTGCCAGTCATTTCCATAGCGGGGAACCAAACCGCTACATGATGCCGCCCCGATCTGCCTAGCCACAGTCCATGATTATCTAGTGTGCGTTCATGCATATCTCGTGCAACACTCGCGAGTAGCTTTTTCAAGACTGTTCTGGGTAACCATCAGACACAGCGGCACATATCCACATAACGGAGGTAGGCTTCCCGGATATTACATGAATTCGCTCATATCCCGCGATGTATTTATTGCTTAGACTTGAGTCTCGACATTGGGAGACTCATCCTAGGTTCCCTCGAGCTGTTCAGCCCTGGCAGGTCCTTGCTCTTTTGACCGATCTCTGGCTTTATCTTTGGATCTCGAAAAGTTGAGCTCTCGTAGTCAAAAACAAGAATAATTTCTCTGATCTCGAAGTCGCACTCCTGTAGTGAGTAGATCTCATCATCTCTCATTGTTCGACATAGTTAATTCTGATAAAATGGCACCAATATCAAAGGGAGGTGTTAATTCAACGAGTTAGAGCGCTAAATATGGATAAACTATGACAACAATCAAATGGAACTACTGACGTTGGACATGCCCGAGGGTAGTTGCAAGTGCTAAGTCATGGCGTATCATGGGTCCTTGTCATGAAAGGAGTATTGTAGGAAGAAAAGCGAGTGAAAAGAGATAGCAAAAGACCCAGGAGGCCTAAAGTCATGAGACCGAAGCTTGTGGAAACAACTTCTGGATCGTATATTTAGCCTCTGCATCAATATTTGATGTTCCAAAGTCAAGCGCCAGAAGGCAGCGACCCTTGATTCCCTGATTCACAACCGATTGAACAGCCGATTGGCCTGCGTTCGATAGGTGTAGTCCGAAGTGGGATAGAGAATGGCCATACTTGACAACATGTATCAAGGACCCTAATGTCGGAAGAGGCCAGGGCTGTATATTTACGGTTGGGCTTGGGTTGAGGGAAATAGATTTGACATGAGGCCATGAGCGCAATAAATTTCGGATATCAGAGTCCAAGAGAAACATTGGTCTGGGATGACGAATGACGAAGGTTTCCAAGTCCAGACGATTAAGAGGTGCCAAAGCCTGCCAATCCAATGTCTCTCGGTTACCGGAGCCCTCGATGCAAATTGAGAGGTGCTGGATAGAGAAGCAGCGGAGTGCCACGGTGGATAGTGCACGAACCATACTTGATTTATTGAATGTGGATTCAGCTCCCACACGAACCTTGAGCTTATGGAGCGTTTGGGCTACTGGGTTGATAAATGCACGAAGGGCCCACTCTAGGATGGAGAATGAACCGAAAATTTCCAATGTTTGTAACACTGGGAATTCGCGGACTCCAGGTTCATCAAGACGGATATGAACGCTAGACGTGGCGATAATCTTGATTTCATTTAGTCCCTGCAGACTGCCCAGGCATCGGTGAACAGACGTAAAAAGTGCATCACGGGTAATGCAAAGCCTTCGAAGATGATCGAAGCCGTATAAACCTTCGACAGTCGCGGGAATGAAACGTGATAGATGAAAGATATTGAGGTTTGGGCGGGTTAATGTCAAATCATTGAAAAAAGGAAGTGCCGACGCGAAGCGTAGAACTTCAGTGAACTTGATAGAATCGTCAAATGGTAGCGTCAGTTGACGCAGATTTCTGAAGTAAGGCAGATAGCCCAACAAAGTGCCGACCACGGACTTTGAAGCCGCGGGACAGCTAGAATGGATAGGTGGAGAAATAATCAACCGTTCGACCCGACCAAGGGTATGTGTTATCGTGGAGGAGTCCAAAGGGATGGATGCAGAAAAGATGCTGGGTTGGTGGAGGACCAAGACAAGGTCATCAGAATCTCGTGCAGGAATATTTACGGCACTGGTTACGTGCAAGACGGGAGGTACCCATTTGAGAACAATGTCACCCCAGCGGCCGAAATTCCTGGCCATCAATACGGAAACAATGCTTTGATTTGTGGATGTGATGAATACGAGTTCAGAAAACAAAGATTCTTGTTGGCGGAAAGAAGGACTGGAATCATGGAGTGACGCAGATGGATGTGAGCCTTGCATGGCTTGTCGACGACGACTAGGGCACTGAACATGTTTCGCGATATGTTTATACAAATACGAAAAAGGCCAAAGCGTTGGCGTATGTCACTCGTCAGATTGTTCGAGTGGAGGCACTGCTCGCATGACATGCAACAAAGACGTCGGATTGGACAAAGCTGTATACTGTAAAGATAAGTTGCCATTTCGGAAAATCTGAGCCAAAGGAGAGACAAATATTACGGAGTAATCTAATAGCTCGGGACAGTTGAGGATTCAGTCTTACATATCCTCATCTGACCAGCCAGACCAGACCTGTGTTAAGATAAGGGGAGACGCATGTTGCGATCCAGTGGAAGCTGAGCAGTAGCACGTTTCAGAAGACAGAATTTAATAAGGCAACATCATATCAGAACGGAACCTCGATTTTCAAATACCTACCTAACTGAGGAAGCGGACCTATGCATTGTTCTCGAAAGAGTATAAAGCATTTGCAAGCATGACCCCATTGTTAGAATAGTCCTGTGCGTTCAGGGTATGGTCTGGAGATAGCACGTCCAGACATATATCTCCGGTGGCTTGCTAGTTTACAAAAGGTGAAAGTGACCGGAGCGGCTCGGCGCGTCAACAAAGACCGACAACGCGCTTGTCACGTGATGCCTTGGACTGTTTAACCCGGCACTCGGGTGACCCTCACCTTTCCATCCTACCACCAACGCAGCGCTTCGCTCGTTCTCGTTGCGCCTTAGACGACCGCCGATAGCTATTGCATCCTTAGATCAGCGAAATGGCACTCCGTCGCTCCGCACGAGCACCCTCGGTTAAACCAGCTTCCAAACCAGAGCCTACACCGCTAGAAAAAGCGGCATCCAACCGATCCAACAGAAGTAATGCATCCAAGAAACGGGCAGCCTCTCATGAACGCGCTTCTTCGCCTGTTCACAAACGTTCCCGCACTGCCACAGCCCAAAAACCTGAAAATGACCCTCCTGCACAGGCCCCCCGGTCTTCGCGTAAACCAACATCCAAAAAAGTCGCTCAACCTTTGAAAAAGAAGCCTAGTGCCAAACTCGTATCGATCAATGAAGCACCATTACTACAGCAGCGGCCATATTTCAACCCGCTGCCTGTACCACCGGAGGCCAAGCGACCTGGCCTCCAGCTCTTCGTTTGGGGTGCTGGAAACTTTGGTCAGTTTGGTATGGGACCAGATGACCTAGACCAGCACGACAAGCCCAAACGCAATGTGTGGGTTGAAAAGCAAATGCAGAATGGCACTTTTGGAGAAATCGGAGCGGGACTGGAGTCGATCGGCGCTGGCGGCTTACACACGTTGTTTATCGACGAGAAAGGGACTGTGCGTATCTTTTCTTGTTTGTCGAGACTTTGAATAAAATGTTCATTGAATTTGCAGGTTTGGACGTGCGGAACTAATGATGATGCAGCATTAGGACGTATCACGCAAGATGTTCCAGATCCAGAAAATCCCGGTTCTTTCCTGGACGTTGATGAACTCACGAGTGTTCCACATCCTTTGACTTCACTGGTCGACGAAAATTTTCGTGCGGTCCAGGTTGCGACTGGTGACAGCATTTGTGCTGCTCTTAGTATACATGGTGATCTCAGAGTATGGGGTTCTTTCCGAGTACATTTTACTATTTTCTCCTGCTCTTGCCTTTATTGACATCTCTTCAGGCAAACGAAGGGTCTCTTGGATTCTCAAGCGGATTAAAACATCAATTCCACCCCACTCCGATCTTGGAACTCTCACATAAACCAGGAGATGTCGAAAAGGTTTCCGCTATCGCCGCCGGAACAAATCACCTTCTTGTCCTGACTACTCACGGCAATGTCCTCACTTGGGGAGCTGGAGAGCAAGCTCAATTAGGACGAAAGGTTCTCGAACGCCGAAAAATCCATGGAACCGTTCCAGAAAAAATAACGCTTGGCATTCGCGGTCGTAAAGCAGTAAGGATTGGCGCCGGTTCATGGCACTCTTTTGCTGTCGATGACAAAGGTGACGTATGGGGATGGGGGCTGAATAGCATGGGACAGACTGGAACGGGATATGATTCTCCAGATGACGCCGTCGTCCAACTTCCTCAAAAAGTTAAGCAGCTGAGCAAGGAAGAATTGGGTGGTGACACAGTCGAACAAATCGTTGGAGGAGATCATCATACCCTATTTCTCACAGCCAGCGGCAAGGTTTATGCTTGCGGTCGTTCCAATGCGGGACAGCTTGGATTAGCCGATGACGATCCGGCGTTTGAAAATCGCATGGACTCGGAATTCCTACCTGAGCCTACATTAGTCAAATTTCCTGACATGGAGGACCCAGTCATTCAAGTCTCCTCTGGCTCTCATAACAACTTGGCAGTTACCCAAGCCGGTGCTTTGTACTGCTGGGGTCAAGGCATACAGGGCGAGTTGGGTGTTCCCGATGAAGAGGTCAAGACTCCTCAAATTGTCGTGCGCAAAGAAGGTGGTTCGTGGGCGGCGGTATCGGTTTCATGTGGAGGTCAGCACACACTTGGTTTGTTTAGGAAGAAATAAGGATTTCGGTCAAGATTTTCCGTTCTATCTTCGTTATTTGCATCATCTAGAATACATTGAAGCTTGAAATCCATACTTGCTTCCCATCTTAATGACCTGTCATAATTATCCATTTCTTTCATTACTTATAATTCCATGCTTTACAATTGTTCGCTGAGTTTCCTGTTCAACAGGTGCTTGTGGCGCCTGTCGTGTTCCGTTGTGATTAAATTTACATCTCCGCATCCAGGACCAAGGCCGACCACAAGCTTTTGAACCTATCAATATGACCCATCCTTATTTTATAGAATGACAGCATACCTGCCGAATCTTAGAATGCCAGCTGATGTGCTAATGCCCATGAGGTCTGCACAAACAGGTGTTAGCACTGGTTAGACTGATGAAACTTTCAATATTCCTCAACCGCTAGCGGCCTCTTCAATGTCTGCAAAGTCCATCGTTGAGCCTTTTCAGTTGCTCACAAGTTACTGGTAAAACAAAAAAGCTCAGCCTCTTATCCCTGCAGGATACATAATTTTAAGCCACATGTTCGTGTCCACTGCGAGCGAAGACAAATCCGTAGGTAGATTTGTCCAAAAAGGCGTTCAGCAGAAATCTTGATCAATATGACATGTGTAGTGCGTTATCACTATACTTTTGACTCTTTTTTCTTTTTTGATACAGATCCTTTCGCGACAGATTTTTACGATAGGCATTGGCGTGATATGGATCTAGTGGCGGAAATAAGTATAAATGGGAAATTCATTTGGGAGCCAATTCAATTTCGTTGACGGCGAGGAGATAAACCTCGGGTGGGTAAAGGTGCCAAAGGTTGAGAGAGGAAGAGGAGCAAGCTGCTGCTGCTAAGAATGAATTAAAAGCTTGGTATGCTGGTGCTGGAAACGCCAGTGAAGACAGCTTCTTTTTTCGCTACTTTGGAAAGACTATAAGGTATATCTTACTACAGTACACAGTACCGAGGTCCACTTCGGGGTCCAAGCCAGGATATCAACAAGTAGACTACCTCCCAGAAGAAAGAATGCATTTGCTCTTGATATTGAAGGTGACTTTGATTGACCTCTGATTTCGCCACATACTAAGTTTTCGTATACCAATCACAAGACCTCGTCTTTAGAGTCTCTGATGGTTTTCATGTATATGTTACTGCTAATCGTCCTACAATATATTCACCCGCGTTTACAGGTGGATATTTTGCCACTCTACCGCAATTTGGCAAGCAAGTCACCTCAGTAGAAAAGTTGGGGTTACAGAAGAAGGCAATGGATTGCCGTGCAGGTACGATAGTCTCACCATCTTTCATTTGTTTGGCAGGCGGCGCCACAACTCTGTGCAAGGTAGACCGCAATACATCGTTACTCCACCGTGCAAGAAGATCGCCAACATTAATCACGATCGTTTCCGGCTGAACGTTGATACTCAGATGGTAATTATCCAGCTGTTCCAGAAAGGCTTACAATAGGCGTTGCAGGAACAAAGCTGCCCGTGTGAGGATTCTGAACCTCAAGGCCTCCTACCTATTGTGAATGGGAAAAAGTGAGCTTAAGTATGATAGACAAAAGACATACCGCATCTTGAAAAAGAAGCGTAAGTGTCCCATAGTCTGCGTCATGAGTATAAACAGAGCCTGTGAGTTTAATTGGACAGACCACTATGTGCCCCGGCCCGAGCCTGGCCTGAAGCTTGGAGTAGATTTGTCCTAATTGATGGATATGAAAGGAGGCGTAGGTTGTGACATTGTTCGTCAATCTTCTTATCAAAGAAGCCTTCTTCGAGGTCAAGACCAAGTGCAATGGACCGCATAACATGAATGTGAAGATGATGACAAGTCTACGAAAAATAGGATTCGGAAGTGGACTTTCGTAAACTACAAAAGTAGAACTCACATGGTAGAAGTTCAACATTGTTTTTTTGAAGTTAGACACGTCGGTTTCCTGAGGCCATTGATTCTTCCATTCAGCATCCCAATCCCGTCCGATCTCCATAGATTCTTTACAGTCCGGGGCTTTAGCACGAAGCGCAGCTATTTCGACAGGATCTGCCGACTGGGTTACACGTTCGCGTCCAATAGCCACGTAGCCACGGTTGGAACGTGGGTCTTCCCAAGAAAGTTTATCCTAGAAACGTCAACCTAGTAACGAGTTGTATTTAGCACAATATAGAAAATCTTTACTTTTGTCTCTGAAGGTAACGCAAAGAATTCAGCGCTCTATCGTCATCACTTGATGATGAATATCAAAGCTGCAGATCAGAGACACGATCCAATCACCTTTGAGAACGCCTCCTGAAGTGTACCTGATCCGTCTTCAGTGTGCACCAGTAGACGTGAAAGGAGGTTCACTTACTTGCCGGTATTCCATGTCCGGACAAGTAGATAAAACCGCTTTCCTTGAAAGCAGAAACTATCTTGTCAGCGACATGTTTCCGCTCAGACGGCCTGGCCGCTTCTCTAAAATGGGTAAAGTCAATGACAGGTATAAGCGCAGTATCGGGAAGCGCAGTTGAGAAGAGGCGTCTGATCGCAAGGAAAGGTGAGGGATGTACAAAGAGACGTGAGGCCCTGACAGTGCTCAACATTGGATATATGTAAGTGAGGTTTCAGAGCAGTTACCCACGAGATGTCAATGTGGATGCTCGGCAATAACCTTATCGTGTCTCTTAACGAACACTTGTCACGGCCGCTGGGCGACGTGCCTGGACCTTCTAGTACCCAGAACACCGACTCCTCCAGAGAGTCCGAGTAAATCGACTCAGCGCATAATAATAATTTGATATCTGGGAGAGGTTTCCGGAGATTTTGAAACGTAGTGTTCCTCGTGAATTCAGTGCTAACCCCCTGGGTCGCACGATCGATCGATGAGGACAAACATCTAGCAAGGACCTGTAGAAGGGAACGCATGCTTCGGTATGTGATTTTTCGACAAAAGTCGCCATTGTGAACGACCCACAGGAAGCTTGAGAGGAAACTGGCCGTGTAATGCTTCAGAAATGATTCCTTCAACATATGAAACTCTCGATCTTCTATTTGTTTGCTGGACATAGCACGAAGAGGGTCGTATACGGCCTGGAGATACCTTGAATTTTACAAGATGCTCGCTGTGCTGCACTTGCAACTTCTGGTCGCATGTGCATGCGATATGAACTCAGTAATCCTGACGTGTCTGCTATCCCCGTGTTCGCTCGCTGCGCGTATTGTTGACGCTGGAATGAAGGTTCCTCAGGATTCTTCATCAAACATCAAAAGTTCTTGCCGCTCAAGTGGGACAGCAAGGAGCTAAATTTGATCTCGTGTTGATTGGGCCAAGTCTTGCCTTTCTTTTTTTCTTTCTTTTTTTGGAGTAGCGTTTTCGGTGGCGAAGCCGACACCCAAGGCGCCTCCTACACCCGCCGTACTAAGCATCTGGGATTTAAAGCATGTTCCAAAGAAGGTCAGCGTTTTACGATTCCGCGAGGAAATGCTATTTACGCACTGTGTGGGGGGCTACAGGCCCTGGTGAGTTTAGCCCACCCCGTTTCTTTCACTGGGCCCCACTCCCCACTAAAACCCCGCTCTGGGCCTCCTCCTGAGGCCTTGGAGTGAAATTTTTAAGCCTGTACCTTCCCACGTTTCTCGTATTAGCTTCTCGGACAGTGCTTTCCTTCGTAGCCTTTTGTTTGTCGATTTGAAGTCTAATTCAGCCTGTTTCTCTAGGACCTTGTTCCATCTCCGAGTGATCTCTTCAACCGTGTGGGGCTCGTCATCGTTCTGGATTACTCTTTCGCGTCGAAGTGTCCATATTATGTATGCAGATTCAAATAAATCTATAAAGTCGAGAGAGACTGGAAGATAATTTGCCATTCGAATCCTTTCTTGTCGTGAGGGGGCTGCCAAATATCGAGTAGATATCTTGCTTTGGCAGCTCTTCACCTGTTTTTTTTTTCTTCAGCCAGAGGTCTTCGTTGTTTGACCAACCGGAGAAGATAGGATTCATCGAATTTTTTTTTGTTTGCACGAGGTTTATTAGATCTTGCATATGTTAGTCCCAAATAATTTTGGAAAAGTACTACTGGGTACCTGTTAACAAGTTTCGGAGGGTAGCATGTCTATCATTTGGTGGAGAATGGCAATCTACTACACGAAAATGCCTTAATGCACGCCGTAGGGCACTTGGATGTTGACCCCTATCTATTTCTCCTCGGGAATCTCTTCTTAACATGTAGCGATAACACCTGCATCCTGCCATATTTGGCCACTCCTTATACTTCGGACCCTTCTCACAGGTTCCTTTCCGCAGACTACCCTTATAATTATATGTCCTTTATCAGTCTACTACAGCTACCTCGTACTTATTTAAGTACTCTTATTATAAGGTCACTTCTGTCCTTGTTCGATAGCCACCTATGTCACCTTCGATCGAGGTGTGAGAGTTTAATTGTAGCTCCGATCGAGGTCTCGATGTTCATGGTAAGCAACACACGCTTACAACACGCCAAGATTCCAGCTCTAGTGTCACATAACCGTGACCATCACGCTACGGTTACATAACAGGACCCCAGGCCATTGTGCGGCTCTTGGAGGATCCCTTGCCACGTATTTCTTGGTCTACGGCCACTTTTTTGTATTTCCTCATGTTCATTGCAAGGCAGTCTAGGTCGATCCTTTTAGATAGTGTGTTAGACCATCTTGCTTTAGCTCTTGTGATTCTCCATTCACATCTTAGACGCCATATTAGCCTTGCTGACCTCTGAAATAATGATTGTGAAGAAGCGTTGACCGCACTTTGTCACCCTTTCGTCTCTCAGATGTTGATGATGCTGTTTGGCTTCCTAATATCAACACCATGTATGTGGATTTCGCCCGTAGCTCTATTTATTCTAGGTATCCGGTGAGGCATTTGTACTTATATTGGTACTTTTTGCAATATATTTTATTGCGTTCTTTGGGGCAAGGAACCGCAGGTTACTTCGCTCGAAGCATCAAATCTGAAGGGGCCCGTGATCAGCCACATTGGGCGGGAGGGCCCATTACAGCCTTTGTCGTTCGCCACTAGTGCTGACTCATCACATAGACCCACTTCTCAGACCACTCTCGTTCTTCGAGTTCTCCGAGAAGACTACCAATGCTTGGCTTTTCCCATTTCATTCCTCGCATTTTGTACATCCTTCCTGTGAGGTCCCAGATATCTTTTTGTCCTGATGCAATGTTTTCTGTTCGTCTGTGCTCTATATGATTCTCGGTCACTCTACACTCGGGGCATTGACCTCTTTCTTCATCCCCGTTATGTTTTCCCAGTTATTTTCCTATCTTGTATGCCCCATGTATGGTCCCTCGTATTTCTTTTATTAGGTCTTTACTTCTTGTGGAGGCCCATATCGTTGCAATCTGTTTGGGTCTGGTTGTGTGTTTATGGACTACTCGTCCCGTCATGTTGAGGTAATTGATGTTTGTTCTTCTCTCCGGTGCTTGTTTTCTCAATATGAGCCTTCTGTATAAACAGGGCTTGGGATGCTTTGCAGAGTTTCATACCGTTGCAGAAGAAACCCATGCCTGGCCACAAGTTGATCTCTCTTTTGGCTAGTTTGTCTGCCTCTTCGTTTCCTTTCAGTTTACTGTGACCCTTGACTTTTTTTAGGATGTGGAACCCTCTCTTCTCCTTAGGCTTGAACTAGGGCTTGAAATATCTCACTGTTTTTGGTGTACATCCATCCTTTGTCTTCCTTCTTGGTGAGGTTTTTCGTGAGTTCTCAATGGTTATCTCAGAGTCACTGTGTATCACCAGATTTTTGGCCGGGTCAACTTTCCTTATTTTTACCAGGATTGCAATTGCTCTCTCGAGTTATTGGTTTGGTCGGCCTCTAGTCGTCTGATTGCTGTGTTCCTCGGGTCATTATTATCAGATCATACTCCAGCTCCAGCATGTATGTCTACACAGTCAATGTTGGTACATGATCCGTCTGTGTATGGGCTGTCAATGTCTTTAAGTATGTTCCCTATTTCCTCTCTTAATAGCCTGAAGCTGTTTTTCAAGTCATTTTTGGTGTATATGTCTGGGTCAAATATTTCGCAGCCATTCCCTATCCCTATTTGCCTTTTCTTCTGGTTGAGAGCTCTTTGACTCATGTCCATAAAGAGATTCCATCTTGGCCTGAGCAAGTCTAGTAGGATCCTTCACACTTGCCCACATTTGTTGGCGTCTGTGTACGCTTCCTCTATATATTTTACAGGACTGGCATTTGCAGTTTTTCCGTCGGGTTGTGTTAGCCATTTGTCTGTCTTCGTGTGTTCTGGAGCTTCTTGCCCATCTTCTTAGCTCATGTCGATTTTCTCTAAGGTCAGCATCTATGTAATCGAAAATAGATTAACCATTCTTCTCCGCGTCTAAAGCCCAAATATGCGAATAAGCCCTCAAATTGTCATTCTTTGTCACACAGCTGCGTTTGCGCAGGAGCCCTTACGGTGGTGCGGTCACCAATGAATGGAGTGACAAGGCATATTGTCACCGCTCTGTAATTCGCATTGACCTCTCAGTCAGATGTCACTGACATCGCATGAATATTAACCACGTTGAACAATCAACTCGAAGTGATATCGTGCAAATGGAGAAAAATTAAGAATACATGACCAGCTCCACACAAAAGTTTTCAACAACCGTGCGTATCATGTCGTGATTCTTCTTTTGCCGTTCTCTACTTTCTGGTGTTTATCAAGTCTTGTATACTATATTAAAACAGTTTGAAAACCACGAATCAGTTACAACCTATGAAGTCAAAAGTCCTATGAACTTAAAGGACCAGGCGAACGAAGACGACGGAGAATGCTCATGAGTGTCTTTCCACCTTCGGAACCCCACCTGAGGAATCAATCGTGAAGTCAGAAGATATTGAGATCTTTACGGACTTACTCTCCAGCTGCTACCTCTTGACAGCATTGTTCAAATTCTTCAGTCAAGGATACCTCGTCCCATTTTTCAACGACATAATCCTGGCAGTGGTATAATGTCAACAATATTTTGGGGTAGTATTCACAACCTTACTTCAACAAGCGAATGGAGCTCTTCCCAGATCGACGAAGCAAGCAAAAGAGCAAAGCTGGATCGTGGTGTGATAGTAGACATCATATGGTCAAGAGCCAGTGCTGCTAGATTTGGCATCGCATAGCGATGAGCGACTTGATAGATGGATAAAGCTGAAGCAGGTCGTGGGGGAGGTGTAGGATGGGGATGGGGATCGGGAGCTGAAGCTGGGCAGAAGGTATGCTGCCTCCCTAGTCTAGGAGAGATTGGGTAACCAGGACGCGTAGACGAGGGAAGACCGATTGGTGTTATTGGCAGTATCGGAACAGGTTTCGTCCGACATGGGGACGAAACACTGGAAGTCGTGCGTACGGCAGAAGATGATGTATTTCGTCGGGGAGTCGAAACCCCCGAGCGTGCCGATGGTACCGACGCCACCCTAAGCGGCGTGGGCAGGTTCCGAGAGCCAGACGAGCTCAATGAGGTTGAAGTCGCACTTGTGGTACTGACAATTGGCAATGCGTCCGACTTGAGCGAAGGTCCTCCTGTATCGACTATGGAGGGAAGACTATCACCACTTGTAACACTTCTGGTATCACCAGTGGTACTGTCGTCTTTCTGTAGGGTTTTCCAGTCCCACTCTCCGCCTCGCGTATGTAACCACTTGGCACTCCATCCAATACCAACACCGTCGGTCGCTAGTCGCGGATCATCGTCTTCACTGAAGATGAGCCAGTTGGTGTAACAGAATTTCAAGAGCCAGTAGATGGTCTCAAAATCCGCTTCCTCAGCTACAACTGTGTAAACCTTTCGATCCTCGCTTGTCACGATTGGGTTCTCTGAGAACGATGATGCAAGCATGCCGGCGAAATACTCTGACCGCCGAATGAGAATGTCAGAATGCGCGTAGATAATGCGCTTGCGAGCTGTGGTATGAGAAGAGAAGGGCGAGTAGGAGGCAGATGGAGATGATGAATGCAGACTATTAGACAGACTGGCATCGTCCGATGGAGGAGACGCAAATTGCCTTTCCAGACATATAAAACGAACATCTCCTGTGTCTGGTAAACAAAAGAAATGAGTTGGAGTTAGATGTTCACAGAAGACAACAACTGTACGCACTGGCATTGTCAAGAGAGGCTTCAAGACCGTCTAAAAGATCCTTTGGAACAGTATGGATGGCAGGTTGCTGAGGATAAGAAGGCCCGGATGGGCAATGAATTTGGACACATAGAACGAACGAATCTGTGTCGCGGATTTTCACGTTCTCTAGCAACACAGAAAGGGATGGAAGTGGACACTCTAGTACACATGTCAGGATATTAGCATTGGCTTCGGAATGTATTAGCGACGCCTACCCCAGACCTCATGTTCATGCCGAAACACCCAATCCGACTGCCAAAAGTCCCACACCCATTGTGGCGGCGCACCTCGCTCCCCAAAACGATCTGCTTGACATTTGATAGCTGTCATCATTGATGCAGAAAGCTCATAATCAATGTTTGCGAAGTCAACCATCAACGACGTGATATAGAGCGACAGCGTGGACTTATTATTTGAATCGCGAGAACCATCTGCAGGTGGTGTGAAGGCTACGATGGGTTGAACTTATACTAGCCAAGAAATTCAACAGAACTTGAACACACCGATCTCGAGCTTGAATTTATTATCTCCCAGGATAGGTGACTCCTTTAATATCTCAAAATCAGCATTATCGGTGTTCTGGGCGTCAGCAGTTTCGACGTAGTCTCTCAACCTGTGCACATCGCGTACAGTCCACTCAAAACCCTTGGAAAGGAGCATTAGGAACGATAATGGGGGTGGCGTGAGTGAAACATGCCATAAAAGACCATTGACGTGTGGAGTCCGCTTGGATGTTGTTGCGGTAAGCATTGTTCCCCAGGGTACCAGCGGACAATCTCGAATTAGGCCATTGAAGGGTGTTGGAGCCGGTTGAAGTTGGACGAGGTGAACCAGAAATCGAATTCCTAGAGTCCAAAGAACCACTAGCCGAAAGACTTGAAACGCTATTCCGCAAAGTTGAAACTTGCCAGGGCCACGCTGGCCGAGATATGCTGGGTGGACGACCGGGAGAGGAGGATAGTGGAGGATGAAGGTGGTCAGACATAAAGCGTGGAATGGCCCCTATCAACCAAGGACTGGGTATGATTAGGTGCCGAAGTACTTCTGAACATGGGCAATAAAGGGTCCGCTGTTGTCATGTCCAAAGGGGAGTACGAAGTCCATTGTCAAACAGTGTTTGCGATTCTCACGAAATAGTTCGTCTCAAAACTGACTGATGTACATACGTTACATTACACATACTGTAAAAGATACACGACCTTGACAACTATATTGATCCCATAAATTATTAGTATGTCTCCCAATGCTGATTCGGAAGAACCTCCCGCATCACTAGCAACAAGAATAAATAAGCTATCAAAAACACAGGAGGATACGTCAAACTCACACTTCCAATGATGCAAACTCTGCGCATTCTGGAGTTTTCCAAGTGGGTTGCAAGCATCCGTTAGGATTAATTCGTTAATATCCTGTTCATTTTTAGAGTCTCTAATGAATTCCAGGTCAACTTCCCGTTGTGGAAGTGAAGCCAATACATGACGACGTAAGGGCGAGCCCAGCCAATCGGATTTTTCTGATTCTCGGAATGTAACAGGCGAATTTGAGATCGTGCAGAAGAAAACCTTCAGTTCGAACGTCAAGACTAGGGCTTGGATTGGACTCGAGCCAAGACAAGCACATACTATGTTGATAAAATTCTCTTCATACTGCTCATCACGAATGACTTCAAAAAGGTCATGGAAGCCGCGGCATGAGACAAAGCTCTTTTTGAGAGTCGCCAGGATCATTCGCGTTGAATCGCTCTTTGGAATACCTGCGAAGTTCTAGCTTTCTGAGCCGATTCAACCACCAGATGATTGAAATTGAATCACTTACAACTGCTACAACGCCTTGCGGATGCATTATAGCCTTGAGATCCTCCCAGAACTCCAGGGTGAAGATGTGCTCCGGAACACCCCCGCCGGAGAAGCAATCATGGACGACGAAATCATAAAGCCGCTTCGTCTTCCCAATTCTGGCCTTGGTTCGTTCTCTTGCTACCCACTTCCTTGCATCTTCCAAGAAGACTCTGCCTGGGCCTGGATCTGGGAGGCCAAAATATGTTCTGGCGGCATCATACACTGCAGGATCAATTTCGACGATAGTCAAAGGAACCTTATGGCGAATGAAGGCAGTGGCCGAAGTGCCTGCCCCTAAACCACTGCATAACTATCATCAGAACAATATTCTACGGAGGACATGAACGCACATCAATAACCCATTGTCCCAGTTTTCTTTTTCTGTATTGTTGACAAGACGGATGGCCTCTTGGAGCACAAATGTACTGTAGATGGAATCACCTAAGGGCGTACCAAAGGCGTCCTCAATAGGCGCTGTATGATCCATGGTCATGATTTTCGAACCAATCCAGACCCCTCCCAAAATTGAGTGCGAAGCGCGGAGGTACCGCACAGAATGCACATCTTGGTCATCGTAATCTGGAGGATCCCGGGCTTCTCCAACAACAATCAAACCGGTAACTGACTGTACCGATGAATAGATAGTTATGGAAGTATTGGGACGATAGTAAGTTTCCGATAGTGGATGAGGAAGAACAGGAGAAGCTAGGTATCTGTAGGTAGAACCCCAGAGCGCGATCGAAGCAACAACGACTATCCCCTTGATCTGTTGACTATGTAAAAGGTTAACAGGATTTTTTTGTCTCGTGGAGCCGAACGATTGTTTATAGATCCAAAGACACCATGAGAGGCAAGCTAGACCGAGAAACTGCAAAAAAGAATGGTGTATAGAACAGAGAAATGAGAAGAAGAAACACCTACGATCTGACTTTCTGAGATATTGTTCAAATATGGTTGTTTCGCCCAGATTCGTTCAGACAATCCTTTCCCAGTAACAAAGCACACTGCCGCAGCTACGACGCGATACGTAAGAGGTGGACGAGGGGCGTGCATCTTTCGCTGTGCCCATGTCAACTAGAACTCTGTCAGATAAACGAGCTCCTCTGACTCATCTCAGCACTCACCTGCGCCTCAATTACTGACGTCGTCAGCAAGAATACGAGCGGAGCCAAAACAGTAGCATGCGTGACGACCGGTCCCCAAAGCGGGTCATGTTTCCTGGCCGTCAAGACAGAAACCCAATACGTCGCATTTGGAGCTGCTGCAAGGTCCAGAGCAGTGTACAGCCAATTTCGCGATGTCGAGATGCTAATTGGGTTGAGTGCTGCAAGAAGAGCAGCTACTGCAATTATTGGATTAAGAACGTATGTCGTAGGACCCGTAGCATAAATAGGAATTAACGCTCTTTCATAGATAAAAAGGACGAGGGAAATGGAGACAAGGCTGGCAATAGCACTGATCGTTTCTGGCGCCGCATCTAGTGGTTTAGGCACACGCTGTTTGCGCGGCTTGGCGGGTTTGGCTGGTGACATGGTATTTGTGTCGGAAAGTAATTGAAACCTCGACGGACACAGTTGTCTTTCCTCAATCCCTTATCCAGTAACACATTCGCAATAACCTGTCTATACATCATACATAAAATACAAAAATGGTGGTATATCATTTTGTACATAACAACGATAATTGAATTGACAAGCATTTTGGAGACCTTGTACCCCTTGTCCTAACTAATCATCGTCATCACTCACACCTTCAAATTCTAGTTCGGCGGCGAGCTAAATTCGACGGAATGATGTATATCAGTGCAACAAAATATGGTAAATAACTAGTATGTACTGTCACAATGTATCAGCAGGAACTGAAATCAAAGTCATTCCCCACGAAATGTGCAGCATCTTGAAGGAGATCTCCTTGAAGAAGAGTGGCCCAAACGTCGAATTCCATCACATTAAGGCTCCGTCGTAAAAGAGGAAGCATAGAAGATGCACGTTGGATTGAGTGACGGTCAAGGTATAGCGTCTCAAGCGACCTTCCAGCAGCCTCTCTAAACGCCACCACTGCAAGGAGCTTCTCCAGACTCTTGCAATCGACATTGCGCAGTGCGAGCGCCCGAAGGTTAGGCCACACAATATCCGCGTTCGCACCTGTGAAGACGTCACGGAATGAGTCAGCATGGATGTTGGGAATCATCACCAACTCTACAGTCGGAAAACATCCAGCTGCTTCTTCGAGTTGCGCGAACCCTGATGTGCTGACCGGGGAAAGTGTTATAGACTTGAGTCCGGTGAATTTAGGGAGAGAGTGTGAGATGTGCTCGCGGTAATCGACGAGGTCGTTCACAGCGAACGGAGCAATTACGAGGTCCTCAAGTAGGGGTGCCTGAACGACACGAAGGAGGTCCGAGACGGACATGAACGAACCGTATATCTGAAGCGAGCGCAACGATGGGAAATTAATAGTCGCTTCTGGAGGCCATGACCCACAAATAGCGTTGTCGTAGATGGCGAGAGTCTCAAGGTAGGGGGAGGATGTGGATAACGCAGAGAAGTCAGCAAGCGTGATGGATCGCCTGTCAGATGCAGCAAGATGGATTGCTTTAAGGGTATTAAGACAGGGGAGAGAGGGTACCATCGCGCTCGTAACACGGAGATGGGAAAGGACGGGAATACCTTGAATAAAGGTTTGTAATTGAAGTTTTGACACCAGATGCCCGACGCCCATGGGGTGTAGAACAAGGTATTGTAGAAGAGGAGCTGGTGAAGAATGGATAGTCTGCATTATGGCGATGAAGAGAGGTTCGAGCTGACAGAAATCGCCTTTAATCACGAATTTCCGACAACGAGGAATGTATGGAGTGATAAGACCACAAATAATGCTTGCAGAGGCATTGACAACCGATGGCGTGAGTAGATTTCCGAAAGCGATGCTGGGAACAGCAAGGTTGATGGTAAGTGGACAAGTCTGAGCCCTACTTAGAGCCAAACAAATGGTATTTAATGACCATGGAGGGCTGATATCGATATGCGACCAAAGAAGGGGGCTATTTAGAGCCACTTCTCGCCAGTGCCATGACACTTGTGAAACGATAATGGGAAGAAGCTTTCTTTGGTCCAGAAGGTCCCAAGAATGAGAGTGATTGGTCGAATGCCTGGCGATCTCGAAAATCTGACAGAGAATTTCTGGAGGAAGGGTGTTAATGGGCTTCAATTGGTTAATCAAGCGCAACCGGTGGTAGAGGTCAGGAACCCCTTGTGAATTATGGAATGGTTCCGTGTCATCATGCGTTAGGGTCGCCAGCGGATTTGAGAGGGCTTGGAGGGATATAGTCATTCCTATTTCTGTGAAGAATCCTATCTCATAATGACCAAAGAACCAAGTCGCTTCAAGGACTTACAGGTGTAAAGGATATCGTGAAGACCGTAGGAATAAACGAACGGAAGATAGCGAATTTAGGAATACGAGAGTATAAGGAAGCCGGGCCATTATATAGTACATTTCTGAAGTTTTCACTGATCGTGGTTGTGGACCGAGAGCAGTGTTTTTTCTCAAATATAATCCGGATTTCATCCGGCTTCGGGGGCCGGCACGCGTCACGAAAAACTAATCTGCAAACGGTCATGTGATGTATGTACGTGCACAATTTGAGTCTAACTTTCTTTTTTTTGTGGTTATACCGTCTCGTAGACGTGACTTTCGTCTTTCATCAATAAGCTGTATACGACTTCAACCTCCATAATTTTCCTAGGTCATCGCGGGCCTTGCAAAGCCACGCACACGCACTATACTTTTGCCATGTCACTTCGACCTCCGAAAAAGTCCACGTGATAGTTATGACAATACGAAAAGCCAAAGAAAAATGTAGTCGAGTCCAATGCTGAACAAACAGTTTCAACATGTAAGTTATTTACCTTGATGACATTGCCAAGGGGTTGTTCTTTGGGACGAATATGGCTCGGCACTGAGGACAAAGCACGCGTTGTTTCCTTCACTTGGAGCGACGTAGCTGAACGCGCTAGGGACAGGACTCGCATCATGATGTTCAATGAAGTTGGTATGCGGCACTCCTGTATCAAGGTCACGACGAGCCTCTTCATAAGAAGACGGTCGGGGTATATACGGAGGAACAGGATCCTCTATGGGAAATATAATTCGACGACAAACTCGACGCGCATCTTCCTCCATCTCCATTTGCAAACGGTATCTGCTGATTACTGCTGACACACGGTCCTGACTAGGGGTCCTCCTGTACAACATGACGCAGCAAATGAACGCCAGCACAAGTGCAACACCAATTCATCCACACGATACTTCGAAGAAAATAACTATTGGGGTTTGTTCGTACGCAGAAGATTGGTGGTCTTCTAGTTTGAGGCTTAATGTCGTAGCAGGAGATTTTATGACACACAGAAATATTGAGAAAGACGACTGAGTGTGCGTGTATGAAGCGTTAGGAAGATTTGCAGAATTGTATATAGGCATGAAGATTGACAAGGGGACAGTCGTGTGTAAATTCGAAAAGATCGACGTTGGCGCGGCACCAGCTCTAATCAACCCTGGGTGAGAATCGGAAGTAAAAGACAAAAAAAGGACACGTACAGAAAACAAAGATGAAGCACTTGAAAAATGATACACAAAAAAGAAAATATGTTAATATGATCGGGTCAGCAATGCATTTGCGGGAGGTTGCGACTGCATAGCCAGCGCCGATAGCGATGGATATGGCCTAGATAGGACGGAAAGTCGCCTCTCGATCGAAGGGGGGATTCGGCCCTATCGGAAAGTCACGTGTGGCGTGATCTGTCAGTTTTGCGCATGTGAATGACAAACGATCTAATCAAAAGTTACAAATTCACCTGTTCACATAAATCCACGGCTTGGCCCTGTCACTCAGCTCCCACGTCCGTTCATTTCGCTTTCATGTCCTGTGTTACAAGTCACTCTCACTTCACCCCCTACGAGCAGTCCGATGCCGCTCTTCTCGATATTCTGACTGCTTCTGCCAAACCCACCCCCAAGTCTGTTTTTGTTCGTAGAGATGCTGCCCTCGACCCTTTACTTATTGCTGCTGCCGCTGCATCTGGTCCTCAAGTCACCCGAAACCATTATCATCACGATTTCTTCCCTGGCGTCATGATGCCTAAGCATGAGGGCTCCTATGATTGGACTAAGTTTACCGGTGACGACAAGAGTCAGCGCAAACGGTTTACCTATGTCAGTCTTCAGGCGCCTCGAAGGCAGAGGTTACGCGATCCCACGCCCGACCATGGCAAGGAAAACAATCCCCTTGATTGTGAGCAGACTCCGGCCAAATCATCCGATTTCCTAGCCAAGAAACGACAGGCTTCGCTCGTAAATTCGTCCCACGATGTAGTACAACGGACCGCGGTATTATCATCATCTGTCTCCGTTCCGATCGTCCCCGCTCCTCCACCTGTCGAAGTAAAGTGCATGGCACGTACTCGTATACCTACACCTCATGGCCCAGCCTTCCTTCATCTATATCATAACAACCGTGATACCAAAGAGCACCTTGCAATCGTTATAGACCCTGCACAATTGTCTAATTCACCCGGCTCGGCGGCAGCGCCACCGATCCGTTCTCGAACACTTGACGCCGTGTGGGAGGGCGAAACTGAGATGGATCGTATCACCAGGGGTGCTTACGTTGGTCGCCTCTCGGCAACATCACAACGAGTGTCAGAACCCCCATCAGCGTCCTTAAAACACCCACTTAATCCCACAATCCCTTCTCCTCTCATCCGCATCCACTCAGAATGCTTCACTGGCGAGACCATAGGAAGCATGCGTTGTGATTGTGGAGAGCAATTGGACGAAGCAATTCGACAGATTTCTTTACCTATCACCATTCCGTCATCAACCCACGGTCGATCAACCGTGATATCCGGTCGCGGTGCGGTGGTATACCTTCGTCAGGAGGGCCGTGGTATCGGGCTACTGTCGAAAATTCGTGCTTACAACCTCCAGGATCTTGGACATGACACAGTAACTGCGAACCTTATGCTTGGGCATCAGGCTGATGAGCGAGGATATGAGATTGCTGGTGCCATTTTGCGTGATTTAGGGCTCGGGGAAGCCGGTCATGATGCTGAGGGTGTCCGGCTGCTCACAAACAATCCGGATAAAGTCGAGGCGTTGCAGAAGGAGGGTTTGAGAGTCGTGGAGCGTGTTCCGATGATTCCACGTAGTTGGCAAAAGAGGCATCCAGAATTTGTGACCAAGCCAACGATGGAGTCCAATCCCTCCATCGTGCAACCCGAAGAGGCATCTGACATGATTACAGGTGTGACCATGATTGGCGGCAAGGCCGTTTATGGCAATGATCTAGACAAGTATTTGCGGACAAAGGTCGTGAAGATGGGTCACATTCTACCGTTATGGATGGAGGAGGAACTTGCGTAATTATGAATTT
Source organism: Termitomyces heimii (assembly GCA_003313675.1). Classification (NCBI taxonomy): domain Eukaryota; kingdom Fungi; phylum Basidiomycota; class Agaricomycetes; order Agaricales; family Lyophyllaceae; genus Termitomyces; species Termitomyces heimii. Next base: position 242,753 of record QLON01000762.1, read on the forward strand.
TGGTGATTAGACAGGAATGGGAATTTACTTTATTTTGTATCTTATGCCGTAGTACAGATTATTTGTACTGACCACTAAGACATCTGTTATTCAAGTCTACTTAGTACAAGAATTTTCATTTCGTTTAATAGTCATCAGCCTGTGCGATATGAACGTAGATTAACGACTCTGGGAACAAATCTCTCTGGATACGAATCTCACCAAGTGACTGGCATTTTCTTACAATCGCAGTACAGTCGTACTACGCTAAGTTTGTCCAGAGCGAAACAACGGGGTGCCCATGCAGAATCCGATTCCAAACCCGAGAGCACATCATCCAACAATGTCCAAGATACGACGCACACAGACACATCCTGGAAGAAGTAGACGAAAATTTGGAACTAGGAATACTTTTGGGATCTAAAGAAGGACTAGTAGCGATGGCGAAATTCATTGGGAAATCCGGAGCCTTCACGAAAACGGGAGCGAAACGAAAGTCGAAAACAACACCGACGATGAAAGACGAAGAAGATCAAGAAGGGGAAAAGAGATGGTGGAGGAGGGTGGAGACAGGGATGCGGACTATGACCTGGTCGAGGACGAGGAGAGAGGGAGTGAGGGAGAGGAAAGGGAGGACAGGAGGATCTGAGTAACGACAGGACGAAACGAGTCGGAAGACATCGAACTATGGCACAGAAGGGCCAGGTAGGGAACACACACCACGAACGGTCAATACAGCTCGCGTTCGCAGGCGTACAGAGAGAACACACCCACACGAAACACCCCACTACCACGGAGTCCCCAACCACCAAAACTTCATCCTTGTAACTTCTAGTACAGCCGCCACGTGTCCCTGCCACTTACTAACACCTCATGAAAATCTGAGAGGAAAGCTCTAGTACCAAATACTACATACAAATACAATACATGTCAGGCTTCTACTGTAGTTTGCAGCGCAATACGTAGGAAGCTGAAGAAAGAAATATAGATATATTGTGAATTGTACGAACGGTCAGTATGATAACATACCTGAAGAACGAAAGAACTAAAGGTGTGTATCTACGAGGCGTCCGTACTGTGTCTTATAGTCACGTGACCGTAACAGGAGTGATGTATGGTATCATATCATGACAATACCACCCACGGCCACCACCTATCACTAGGAGTAGAGTAAGTACTGCTCTACCCCCGCCTCTTAGCCCTGTATTGCGGCTTGCCTGCGGCATAAACTGAAATCATCCATCCGTTCATTCAGTACAGTCATTGTGCTACATATCCCGAAAGGTATTCATTTGAATAAAGCAACAATTGGAAAGCGTGGGCCCCTGCTTGATCCAAATCAGAAAACCATGACGACATCATTGTTCGCTTGAGCAATTTAATGAACGCACTCTGTGCGAAACGAGATAGTGGCGTCGTTTGTTCTATTGGGACAGGAATGAACGAATTGAGCTTATACCACCGGCAAGCCACATTGCACGGCTAAGAGGCGGGGTTAGGGTGAGTATCGTACTCTACTCCTAGTGTTAGGTGGTATTCGTGGTGGTATCGTATTTGTGTTTAGTGGCTGATAGTAGAGATTTCCTCGCAGATATTCGTAAGGCGTATTAGGTAGGCAGGGTCACTATTGGGACAGGATAGTAAAGACAACTGTTCGTCGCGTGCAATTCCGTCCCATTTTAGGCAAAATGTTTACACAATCATCGATGACTGGCGCTCGAGCCATCATCTTCACGACTACATACAATACATCGTTCATTCAGAAACACAGATAGCCGCCCTCCAATCATCGCTGAGCTGCGGCGAATTTGACAAATCGTTGTTTCGGAATATGGCTTTTTAAAGATCTCAAATCGGCTCCTACACTAGTGCTTGCATTGTGCTTGAAACTTCTCCCCGCATATCCTCCACACTGGATGAATATACGGATCTCTATGCAGCGTCTGTGTAGACTTACAGTCCAAATGCTTGCATGACCTCCTCCGCTTTTTTTCTGCAATGAGATGCCCGGCACGGCCACTGTCGACCGCAGAGTCTTGGCGCACAATGATAAGACCATTCAAGTGACACCTGGAACTTGCGCTATAGTCTTGTACACGCGCATTCAAGTGCTGCGCATTGTTTCCTTTCTGTTACTGTACCATACTTGACTCATGACGGCGAGCTCAGGATACATATTCAAAGATTCAAACAAGTATCCATGGAAGGAAGCCACGAGACGACGTCAGCCTAGTCTCTTCGTCAAGGTTCGCTCGATTTTATAATTGCTCTTCTGTACTTACTTTCACGTATATAGGTTTTAGTAACTGCCATTGTTGTACTCGTTCTTGTCGTGATCGGTGTTGTTGTTGGCGTCATCGTTAGTAGGACCAAGCTTCAAAACCCGGTGACACCGCCCTCCTCCTCTCAGGATCCGTCGTTTGAAGGAACGTCCACGAATAATTCTCATGATCCTAGTGTCTTTGACAAAGATCCCAACCTTCACAAGTCCTTTTATGGAATGGCATACACCCCACAAGGTTCTATGATGCCCAACTGCGGCAATTCATTGGGTAAGTCAATTTACGAGTTTCAATAACACTTTCACATTCTCGTTGTCTTGTCGCAGATAATGTCATCAAGGACATTCAAGCAAGTTTATGGTCTCCTTGTAGTTCATGACTTTTATAAACCTTGATTGCTTTCAGATCCTTTCTCAGTTAACGACTCGTGTACGTTTGTATGGAGCCGATTGCAATCAAACAGCCCTTGTGGTGAGCCTTACCGATTTTTTCACTATATGTGAGCGATATGTTGAGGTAACTCTCAGCTTGAAGCCATAAAGCAGACGCAAGTCGAGATGGAAGTGTTCGTTGGAATTTACGTTTTACCTAACGATAATGAGTCGTATGTCCGTCAACGGGACACTGTCAAAGAGGCCATCCAAAGATATGGAGTTGACCATATTGCTGGCGTCACTGTCGGAAATGAATTCATGCTCAAGTACGAACACCTATAACCATGCTGTGCTACGATTGATTATTGGGTAGTTATGTCACTGATAAGCAGGAATCCGACCCTAATTCGACAGTTGGACGTGAAGGTATGTACAGCTTCCTTCAGGACAATGAAGTTGTTTTTCTTGTTTTGAGTTCCAAACAGATAGTTTACCATTTAGTGATTCCTCACAATGTTGAGCATCCACTGCATCTTGTGTGATTTATGGATGTACTGAACTGATCCTGGGTACAGAACCAGTGCAAAGTATGTCATCTAAGGCTGTTCAGCCCATAAGAGAAGTGGAGGAGGCAAGTTAAGCCTCATTACATACAATCAGTATAAAATTGAATAAGCAGAGCTACATTCACTCTTAGAAGAGGCAATGTAGCTAAGTATGGTCATCAATGAGTTACACAAGAAACAAGACACCAATAATGGAAGCTCACATTGATATGAGGATAATGGTTCTTTCTTAACTGAGCTAGAGTAATATTGGTACCTCCTTGCCTACTGTGGAATGGCCCAAGAAATCTCACAACAAGGCTTGTTGTTTATTATCAACTTCCTTGTAAATGTTTATAAACATTGATAGTTGCTAGAACTGATATTCCAAATAGATGATTCTATACATGTAGGCATGGTCCACCCATTTGACTGTAATTTTCCTCTGTAACATGATGCAATTTGTGTCAGCATCACTAAAGTTGATAGCTTGATGCTTTTCACTATATACACAATGAAGAGACATGCTGGGTCTGTAAGGGTGACCTCTGGAGGCTATGGCTCAGTCACACAGCTGGCAGAGGGAATCCAAAGTGTATTAGAATATGTCTGACAATACTATAATAACTACTCACCTGGCAGAGGGAGATCCAAAGAGAACAAGTCTGGAGATTCTCTATGCCAGGTTGGATGCTTCTGGGGCTTCTGAAGCATGGAAAACAACTGTACAGTACAACAAAACCTTAAAAACTCAAAAATTGACTAACCAAACAACAGTGCAAACAAGGTAGGAAAACTCCGGACTTTAAAAGTCAGAAAGGCAAACTCCGGCTTATGTAAGCAGCCTGGAAGTGGTGCTGGAGGTCCACACTTGTCTAGATGATAACTAAAGAACTAGAGCACCTTAAAGGTTGAAAATAGTGTTAATAGATAGTGTTGAAAGAATAGAAACAACACCATGAAAGAAGAGTGAAGGAATAAGAAGTGAAAGAAGACAGAAAAGAAGGGAATGAGGAGTCCCCTGACATCACCCCCCCTCTAGAGTGTGGCATCTTAATATGCTGGGTAGAAGTAGTTCTGGATGGCTTGGTTTACCTTGGAAAGAGAATAAAGACCTCTAATTGCTCAAGGAGCATTGGGATGCTGCTGATAAAATTCCCAGACCAAGGCAGGGGCATGGACATTCTCTTGTGGCTCCCAGGAGATGTCCTCAATTCCATAGCCCTTCCACTTGACTTTGAACTGAAGCTTGTTTCTAAAGAGTAGGCTGTCAAGAATCTGTTCCACTTCATACTCTTTTTGGTTGTCAACTAGAACTGGAGGTGGAGGTGGCTGTGGGCATTGACCTGGAATTGGATCTTCAGG
>QLON01000765.1:0-15654 GCA_003313675.1 Termitomyces heimii
AAGCTACCAGACTAACTCTTATAGGCATCCGATCTCTGACTACTACTCTGTATAGACCCCCCACTCTGCCTACTCACCCCTTCCATATAAATCTCAATATCTCCACTGCTACTAGGCTCCTGACCCATTTCTTTATGATTTGGGGCTCCCAGCCAGCTGGGCCCTTCCACCTAACCTAGCCATGGCACAACCTGTGGAGGTCTCCTCATACCAGAGTATTTCTAGAAGTCTGTTGGAGACTCCACCAGTTCCCAGCAGACTTTGCCTCCTACCACTAGGACCCCTCCCTCACCAGTGGGATGACAACACCTCAAGGAGTATGAATGGCAATGGGATAAAGTACTATACTCACTTAGGATCTTGCTGGAGGACTTTGCACAGTAGGCAAGGGTGCTACTGATGAAATTTGGACATGATGACTTTGCAGGCACTCTGAAGGACTAGGCCCATTGCTTGGTCAAATTCAGGGATTGCTTCATGTGAGGAGAACTCCTAGAGCAGACTATGGTAAAGTATAGATGTAACACAATCCTCTGTAAAGAGTTACAACAACTGCTCAACAAAGTCCACATATCCTCCTCCTCTTGACTCCTCAATGACCCTGCAGATCTAGGTTGCTTAATTCACATCCAATGGAAACCCCCAAAACTGGCCCTGGCAGTTCCTACAGTCCCCACTCCAGAGCAATGATAATGAAAAGAGCAACAAAATGCCTTGGCCATACTGCAGTCCCTCAATTTGATAAGGAGGCTATTTGATCAGCCCACTGCCTGCACAGTAGGCTTGTCAACTCACCATAGGGCTAACTCTGTTCCTAGCACCTTTGAGACCTGGGGATAGCCTGAAACTGCTCTTGCAAACAGACAATGCCCAACTCCCACCCCTGATGAACTATAGTAGACCCTAGGTGGATACCCCTAGTATAGATGACACATTGTGCTACATTGATGAGCTCATGCATGGCAACAACAAATAATGCCCTATGCCCATGCCCATGACCACTCTGACATTGCCTCTTATATCTGCCCTGGCCCCTCCAGAACCCAGCTTCCATTGTGACTCACTGCCCCACTTCAACCTATAGAAACCTCCATGGCCTTTGATGCAAGTGCAACCCTCCTAGGTTAAATGTTCCCTGCACAACCTGGCACCCGACCCAGCACCCAGCCCTCCTCAAATCAATCCGACACCACCAAACCCTCACTAACCACCTCTGCCACCTCCTGTGTGGAGACCCAGGCCTCTCCCTGGTCAGAACAAACCCCTCTAGGACAATGGGCCTCCCAGGTGTGAACCCCCAGGTGAGCCACTCAGAGAAGGCCCTCTAGGTAGCCTGCCTTCAGTGCCTTTCTTTCACAAGGAGAGGGAGGTAACTATTATTACTACTACTACAATGCTGGCCCCCCTTTCCACAATGCTATCAGACCAGACAATGCTTGTAACACCTTCACCTGCAAAGAATGTTTAGACATTTAAAAATCCAATGCATTCACAGGCTGGGACCTCTGAAAATGGCATACATTCCTCACCCAATGTCTTAACCCATTTCAGGCAAAGCCACTCACTTTTTAGGTAAACAGCTCCTGGGTAGCCTTTGCTGCTTTATACCTCCAGAGGATTGCCTTTGACTACTACATGGCCCTCATTCAGTTTGACCCCAACAACCCAGCACTTTCTCACTGGCAAGCCTTTATTAATGAGTTCTCTGGGAAGTTCAGAATCTACAACACCATGGCCAAGGCCAAAAACAACCTTTTCAACCTCTGGATGTGCTCTGAAGAGCACTTCACTACCTTCATTGTACATTTTGAGAAGGAAGCCTATAAGACAGGTTGGAATTACAGTGCCCTTCAATATGTCCTCTGCTGTGCACTGCCACAATGTATCAAGGATGTCCTTTGACTTGCCCCAAAACAACTCTCCTATGACAGATACAAGGCCCTCATCATGCAGATTGACTAATGATACTGAGAAGACTGCAGCAAATATTTAAACTCCCAAGCCCCTTGGAACTCTAGGGGAGGACTCCCATGGCCCTCTGGTGAAATCCCCAACTCCCAAACCCAAAACACCAACTCACTTGCATTCTCTAGTGGCCAACCCCCAATGAGTTGTGGTCCACTCAATACTAATCCCAGCAGTAGCACCTGCCCCCAGGCCCAACTCAATGCCACCATGGCCACCAATGATCTAAGTGATGTGCCAATCCCCAAGGAATCCCCAGAAGACTCTAAAAATCCTGATTTCACCACCAAATGAGATGAAGAGGCTCTCTGGGCCAATCAGCTCCTAAAAAAGAGATGACCCTGGATTGAGGTTCCAAAGGATATGCAAGAACAACAAAGAAGGGAGGGTGTTTGCATACTCTGTGGTGAGAAAGACCACTTCATCTTTGAGTGCCCCCAATAATAGGTTATGGGACATGTTACCTAGACCTTTGAAGGGGAGGATGCCACCTACAAGTATTCAAAAAATGACTTGGCAATTTAGACTCAGAAGATGCTCTAAATTGTGGAATTGACCCCAACATCTTCCCTGCCTCAGTCTTACATCTTTATTCCATAATACTCATACAGAACACCCTCACAGCTTATCTACCCTCCTACTCTTCACACTCCCTCCTCAAAACTTACCTCACCCCCTCCAGAACCTCCCTCAACACCCTCGTCAACAGTGGTGCCACAAACAATTTCATCAATGAGGCATGGTTTACCCTCACCCCAGAACTCACTTAATGACTCTTGATTCCAGTGCAGCTTTGCCTCTTTGACAGAGACCCCTCTCTAGTAGGGGACATCACTCACTTTGTGTATATGCCCATTACTTTCACCAATGGACAGACTCACACCCTCTGGATGTTGTTAACTAAATTCCACCTCTCTGCACCCCTGGTCTTAGGGCTTCTGTGGCTCTGAGATACCAACCCCCACATTGACTGGTGACATCTCATCCTCCATCTAACCCAGGAGCTAACACCTGATAACTAGCAGCTCCCCTTTGATATCCCTCACTCTCCAGACCCAACTCTGAAGGATTCCTTGGGCAGGCCTTCATTGCCCCCCAGACTCCAGTCCCACTTATTCCAATCCTTCATTATTGATGCTAAGCTGGATGATGCCTTGGGACTGATATTAGCTCTCATCAACAGTGGAGCTACTGGAGTTTTCATTAGCAATGCCCTCAACCTTCCTCATGACTTCCTCAACCAACCCCTCTGCCTGCAATGCCTTGATGGCACCCTCTTCTCCTCCAGCCCCATTCAAAGGTTTCACTTGGGATGCATGACCCTGCACAATAATTATGAATTCACCTCCAACTTCATGGTTATGCTGTCAGGGGACTCCTCATTTCCTTCTTTCCTTTTTTCTTTCACTTCTTATTCCTTCACTCTCCTTTCATTCATTTCTTTACTTCTTCTATCTTCTCTTATAGTGTTGTTTCTATTCTCTCAACACTATCTATTAACACTATTTTCAACCTTTGAGATGCTCTAGTTCTTTAGCTATCATCCAGACAAGTGTGGACCCTCCAGCACCACTTCCAGGCTGCTTATATAAGCCGGAGTTTGCCTTTCTGACTTCTAAAGTCCAGAGTTTGCCTGCCTTGTTTGCACTGTTGTTTGGTTAGTCAATTTTTGAGTTTTTAAGGTTTTGTTGTACTGTATAGTTGTTTCCCATGCTTTAGAAGCCCCAGAAGCATCCAACCTGGCATAGGGAATCCCTAGACTTATTCTCTTTGGATCTCCCTCTGCTAGGTGAGTAGTTGTTATAATATTGTCAGTACATGTTCTAATACACTTTGGATCTCCCTCTGCCAGCTGTGTGACTAAGCCACAGCCTTTAGAGGTCGCTCTTACACATATGACTTCATGAGTCAACCCCAATGGTGCTAAGACTACCCTGGCTACATAATACAAACTCTGACATCAATTGGCAAATACTCACTATAACCTTCCTAGGACCTAAAGATCACCCCTCAACTACCATGCACCTTTGGGCCCTAAGAAGCAACTCGGTGCCTGACACCCCTGGGGCAATAGCCATGCCCCCCAGCCATATGCCACCAATGCCTGCCCAAACTTGTAAGGCCCTTGCTCAACCCCCAAACATTCCTCAGAATGGATATAAAGAGCTAAACTACTCAGACCAGTCCCAGACATGCATCAAACCCACTCCAGCCAATGCATCTATGACTCTGATTGACCCAAATGCACTCAACATTAGGATCATTGGAGCCGCCTCCTTCACCTGCCTCATAAAGGATGGAACCCTCATATTTCAGCTACACACCTTGCCATTTCTCCTGGAAAAATACCTACAAGGAGACATTATTCCCCCAGAAAAGAAAACTGAGGAATTGATATCTGAGAAGTAGTTTTTCTGGAGTATCATGAGTTCACTAACATATCCTCCAAAGGCAACATTAAGGAGATTCCTTCTCATCACCCCTATGACTATATAATCAACTTCAAGGAAGGAGCCACCCTGCTTTTGGCAAGGTCTACAACATGTTGGAAGTCAAACTCTGGGCCCTCAAGAACTACCTTGATGAAATGCTCAGGAAGGGATTTATCCAATCCTCTGCCTCTGCTACTGAAGCCCCAGTTCTATTTACCAAGAAGAAGAATGGTTCTCTCTAACTCTGCATTAACTACTGGGGACTTAATAAGGTCACCAAGAAGAACCACTACCTGCTTCTGCTCATCAGCAATCTAGTTGACTGACTCCACAGTGCCAAGGTTTACACAAAAATTGACTTCCACTCTGGCTACAACAATGTCCACATCATCCAAGGACATGAGTGGAAAATTGTGTTCTGCATGCAGTATAGTCTATTTGAATACCTTGTAATGCCCTTTAGAATGACTAACTCCTCCACCACATTCCAATACTTCATAAATGACATTTTCCATGACATGCATGATGTTTTTGTGATCATTTACTTGGACAACATCCTCATCTACTCTGACTCAAGGGAGAACCACCAGAAGCATGTCTGGCAGGTTCTTGAATGCCTCTGGGAGCACAACCTCCATGCCAAGCCTAAGAAATATTTATTCTACATGAAAGAGGTTGAGTATCTTGGTGTTATTATATCCCTAAATGACATTTGCATGGACTCCCACAAGGTCAAGGCCATTGTCAACTGGCCACAACCTCAGAACATCAAGGAAGTACAATCCTTCTTAGGTTTTGCTAATTTCTACTGAAGGTTTATAGACAACTACTCTAGTATTATAAAACCCCTCAACCAGCTCACATGTAAGGACATTGCATAAAACTGGGACAGTAAGTGCTAAAGCATCTTTAATCTGCTCAAGGAGGCCTTCACAGCTGCCTTTGTACTCTGGCACTATGATTCTGCCCTCCCAATCATCCTAGAATGCAATGCCTCTGACTATGCCATCGCTGGAATTCTCTCACAGATGGAAGCCAATGGTGGGGAGCCCTGGCCAGTCACCTTCTACATCTGGTCCATGATTGATGCGGAGCTCAATTACAATATCTATGATAAGGAGCTCCTTGCCATTGTTAAAGCCTTCAAACAATGGTGAGTCTACCTTGAGGGAGCCTGGCACCGGATCTAGGTCTACTGCCACTGACTGTATCAACCTCTAGCTTCTTTTACTCTTTAGCACCTCTTATAGCAACTCCATGCCTAGTACCCAGTTACTTTTCAAGCATTTCCTTGCTATCTTATTTTAAACTCACTACTATAAGGGTGACTTTTAGAAGCTGTAGCTCAGCTACACAGCTAGTAGAGGAAGATCCAAAGTTATATTGATAAAGGTAATATAAATACAAATAAAAAGGTGCTAATCTAGTAGAGGGAAATTTAAAGAAAATAAGTCTAAGAATTTACTCTGCTATCAATAGAAAATATTCTGAGATCAAGTCATGTGACTATCACATATGATATTACACCATGGCATTATCACACTAATATCATGCAGTGTGACTGATGTCACTGATGTTAATGCAAAATTTATTTATTTGGATTAGTTTGAATAAAGGCAATTATAAATAAACCAGCTTTCACTAAGGTCTAAGGCTAAATTACACTTCATGATGTTCTTTCTTAAATATTCATTATTACTAGTTAATTGTGTCCTGCATATAGTTCTGTCATATTTCTGCTAATTTATAAACCATCTTTATTACCTCTATTATGGTGGCTGTTTCTTTGCTCATCAGGCAATTGTTTTTATTTCTATCTTGAGTACTGCTGCTTCAGCTCTTGTGCTGCACTTTCTAGTAATGGCTGCTGTTACTGCTTTACTGCTTGGAATACATATTAGCATTTCATTTTATTAACAGAAGTAACTCCATGTGCTCCTTTGAATACTACTCCTTAATTATTAATCAATGACTCTTCTCCTGCAGCCAAATCTGCATTTTGTATTTTCTGGTAACTGACTTTGCCAGCTCATAACACTGCTATTGGCACTCTTCTGAGTGCCTGATCATTTTTTACTGCCTCCTCTCTTAAAGGCACTGAAGTAGCTACTTTTAATCAATGTGCTAAGAATCTGAATTTCTTTTTTACCTGAGCCACAAGCTCAAAAGACTGCATTGATGTTAGTGTTTTCACCACCAACAATAGTGGTGGTACTAATTCTAACAGTGTATACTATCTTTAAAGAGTAGCTCACCTTCATACAAAGTTCTTCTATAACTTATCTGCCTGTTTAGACACATTTAATTAGCTGATGGCTTAGCCAATAGCAAAGGCATTTTGGTTTTAAATTTTGCTTATATCTGACTATGCTAATCAGGATTGCTATTGATTTTACAGACTCTTACACTTGCTTGCACACTATGTACTGCTGGACTTTCAGCTAAAATATCTATGTATAGAGCTCCACATACTTTGCAGACTCTCTGTCCAGAATTTTCTAGCCTCTTTGAGCCATCATCTCTAAGTGCTTGAGCATATAAATGATGAGTTGTGGCTTTCAATATTAAATACTTGTCTAGCTAAACTTTTAGCATTGATCTTACTCTGAATTCTTCATTCTTGTCAAACAATACTTCTTTATAGACACTCTCATCTTTGTCCATCTATATTAATTTTTTCAATACTGTATATATCATTCTCTTTACTTTGAGCATTTGCTTTTTACTTATATTGGCCATCTCTGCCTCCTTAATCTTTTCTAAGAGCAAATGTAACTCTGTGTGTTCAGTTCTATACTAGATAGTGTTTACTAAGGCTCAGCTCACCTCCACTTTTTCTTGCATAGGCTGAATAGCATGGAATGGCATACTTTGTGCTGATTTTGTATCTAAAACCAGTTTTATGAACTGTGTAATATCTTCAAGATGCTGCTTAGGCAGCACAATGTTTGTTAACATTTACAGCTGCATTAAAGAAACTCAATGATGAGCCCTAGGCCAGACTCACTAGTGTTTGGCTCTATTTGACATATATTGCCTTAGCAACTAATGGAACAGCTACTGCTAAAATTATAGAAGTTATAGAGTAAGTTATTTGACAAGTCATAAATTATAACTATTCACAGCCTCTAACAGCTACTAATAGCAATAGCCTTGTTAATAGATCTGTTCATCACTGCCAAGGTTTTTCTAATAATTATTTGCTAATTAATGAATTAGATTACAAGTTTACATAGTTCCTTTGTGTCACAACCCCTTCCAGAGTCCCCCGGAACAACCCTGGAACCCCACCCAGGACCCTCTCCACAACACACCCTGCCCCTGCAACTACCGACGCCACCATCAACTCACATCACAAACTGCCATCAGCCAACCCCCCAGAAACCCTGCTTCATGGACCCTGGGATCAACTGCCATCAACCACCGGATCATGCTACCCGCTTCTGGCCATCATGCATCATGATCCCCCTGTGCCAATTGATCGCGCACCCCACATGCGCGATCCCAGTATACAGTTCTGGCCCGCTACTCAATGCCTTCTGGAAACCATCCCAGACACCTCGGAACCCTGAGACCCAATCCCATAGTACTTATAGCATAGTTCACCATTGTATTCGTTAGTCTTGATATTACCTGAATTGTTGTGTGCCCTTTGTTTGACTGATACACATTGACTAGCATGCTTTGACTGGCACGCCAGAATAATTGCATGCTTTAAGTTTGGTATGCACTTTGTGACTCTAAATTTACTAACCGGGTCTTGTCTTAGAACCTTTGGTTCCAACTCGACCCCTGCCAACTCTTAAACCCCACAAAACCCTGAAACCCCCGGGTCAAGTTCCATTTCCCCAGGACCACCCTCCCAGTCCACGTCTTAAACCTCGGAGCCTTAACCCAGACATCTGGGTATCATAGATCAAGTCCGCCTCATAAGGGCATTGCTTTCCCAGAAAGCTCCTGAATCAGCGGAACCTGACATAATATCAAGACTCCCTCCTTACACCGTTCTTAATAGCTATGTATACTCACACCTACTACCCCATGGGCTACCAGACCAACCCTTACAGGCATCTGGTCCCAGATCATTACTCCATGCAGACTCCCCACCCCGCCTACCCACCACTCCTGTACGAACCACCATATCTCCACCGCCACTGGGCCCCTGACCCTTTCCTCTACGATCTGGGGCCCTCGGTCAGCCAGGCCCCCCTGCCCAACCTAGCCATGGCACGACTGGTGGAGGTCCCCTCATACCGGAGCTTTCCTGGGGATCTGCCAGAGACCCCACCAGTTCCCAGCGGACCTCGCCCAGTACTCCCCAGCAAGGGCCCCTTTGCACCAACCTCCTATTACGGCTACCAGTGCCCCCCTCCCCAACCTCGGGGACCTCCCAACCACAACTACCCCCCTCGACATTACCCAACCACCGCCCCACCCGCTAGGACCCCTCCCTCGCCCATAGGATGACAATGCCTTGAGGAGTATGAATGACAACAGGACAAAGTACTATGCTCGCTCCAGATCTTGCCGGAGGATTTCGTGAGGCGGATGAAGGCACTACTCATGGATTTCAGACACAACAACTTCATAGGCACTCTGGAGGAATGGGCCCATTGCTTGGTTGAATTCGGAGATTGCCTCACACGAGGAGGACTTCCAGAACAGACTATGGTAATGTATCAACGCAATACATTCCTCCGCAAAGAATTGCATCAATTACTCAATGAAGTCCATGCGTCCCCCTCTCCCCAACCCCTCAACGACCCCATGGATCTGGGACGCTCCATTCACATCTGACAAAAACCCCCAGAACTGGCCCCGGCAGCCCCCACTGCCCCCACTCCGGGGCAACAACAACGAGAGGAACGACAAAATGCCTTGGCCATACTGCGGTCCCTCAACCTGGCGGGAGGGCTATTTGACCAGCCTGCCGCCCACACAGTAGGTTTGTCGACTCGCCATAGGGCTAACTCTGTCCCTAGCACTTTCGAGACCTGGGGACAGCCCCAGAAACCCCTGGAGCTGCTCCTGTAAATGGACAATACCCGACCCCTGCCCCCGGCGAGCCCCAGTAGACCCCAGGCAGACACCACCAGCACGGATGACACACTGTGCTACATCGACAAGCCCACGCGTGGCAACAACAAAGAAAACTCCACGCCCACACCTGCAACTGTTCTGGCACAGCCCCCCATGTCCACCCCAGCCCCTCTGGAAACCAGCTTCCGCCATAACCTGCCACCTCACTTTGACCTGCGGAATCCCCCATGACCTCCGATGCAAGCACGACTCTCCTGGACCAAACGTCCTCCACTCAACCTGGCACCCAGCCCTCCTCAACTCAACCCAACACTGCCAAACTCACACCGGCCCCCTCCGCCACCACCTGTATGGAGACCCAGACTTCCCCCCGGCCAGAACAAGCCTCCTTGGGACAACAGACCTCCCAGGCGTGGACTCCCAGGTGAGCCGCCTGGAGGAGGCCCTCCCGGTGGGTGGGGCCCCGCCCTCAATGCCTTTCCTCCACACAGAGGGGGGGGTAACCACTACTACTACTACTACAATGCCGGCCCCCCTCCCCGCAATGGCACCAGCCCCGATGATGTTCGCGACGCCCTCACCTGCAAAGGGCATCTGGACATTCAAAAACCCAATGCATTCACAGGCCAAGACCCCCGGAAATGGCATACATTCCTCACTCAATGTCTTAATATGTTTCAGGCAAAGCCACTCACCTTCCAGGTTGACAGCTCCTGGGTGGCCTTCGCTGCCTCGTATCTCCAGGGGATCGCCTTTGACCACTACACCACCCTCATCCAATTTGACCCTAACAACCCAGCACTTTCTCACTGGCAAACCTTCATCGATGAGTTCTCCAGGAAGTTTGGGATCTATGACACCATGGCTGAGGCTGAGGACAACCTTTTTAACCTCCGGATGCACTCCAAAGAACACTTCACCACCTTTATTGTACATTTCGAAAAGGAAGCTTATGAGACAGGTTGGAATTACAGTGCCCTCTGGTATGCCCTCTGCCACGCATTGCCACAGCATATCAAGGATGTCCTCCGACTTGCCCCAAAACAATCCTTCTACAATGGATACAAGGCCCTCATCATGCAAATCGACCAACGATATTGGGAAGATCACAGCAAGTACTCGAACTTCCGAGCCCCCTGAAACCCCAGGGGAGGAACCCTGTGGTCCTCCAGCAAAAACCCCAACCCTCAAAGCCGAAGCAATGACCCCCCTGCATTCCCTGGTGGCAGACCCCCAGTGAGTCATGGCCTATCCAATGCTAACTCTGGCAGTAGTGCCTGCCCCCAGGCCCGACTCAATGCTGCCATGGCTGCCAATGACCTGGACGACCCGCCAAGCCCCGAGGAACCCCCAGAAAACTTCAAAGGCCCCGACTTCCCTGACAAGCGGGACGAAGAGGCCCTCTGGGCCAACCGGCTCCCAAAAAAGGGATGACCCTGGATTGAGGTTCCAAAGGATGTACAGGAACGGTGGAGGAGGGAGGGGGTTTGCATACTCTGTGGTGAGAAAGACCACTTCATCTCTGAGTGTCCCCAACAACAGGTTATGGGATGTGCCACCTGGACCTTTGAAGGGGAGGATGCCACCTACAAATATTCGGAAAACGACCCAGCAATTTAGACCCGGAAGACGCCCTAAATCGCGGAATCGACCCCAACATCTTCTCCACCCCAGTCTTGCATCTCCGTTCCATGACACTCGCACAGAGGACACCCTCACGGCTTACCTTCCCTCCCACTCTTTGCACTCCCTCCTCCTCAAAACCTGCCTCACCCCCTCCAGAACTCCCCTTAACACCCTCATCGACAGTGGCACCACAGACAACTTCATTGACAAAACATGGTCTACCCTCACCCTGGAACCCACTCAATGACTTCCGGTTCTGGTGCAGCTCTGCCTCTTCAACGGAGACACCTCTATGGTGGGGGACGTTACTCATTTTGTGCATATGCCTGTTACTTTCACCAACAGACAGACTCACAACCTCCGGATGTTAATTACCAAACTACACTCCTCCATGCCCCTGGTCTTGGGGCTTCTGTGGCTCCGGGACACCAACCCCTGCATTGACTGGCAACAACTCACCCTCTGCCTGACCCAGGAGCTGACGCCCAATGATCAACAACTCCCCTTCGACATCCCGCACTCTTCCAGACTGACCCCAAGGGATTCCCGGAATGAACCCCCACCAACCCCCGGGCTCCAGTCTCACTCCTCCTGATCCTTTGTCATTAATGCCAGGCTGGACAGCGCCCCGGAACCAATATCGGCCCTTATTGACAGTGGAGCTACCAGAGTTTTCATTAGCAATGCCCTCAACCTTCCCCACGACCCCCTCAACCAACCCCTCAACTTGCAATGCCTTGACGGCGCCCCCTCCTCCTCCGGCCCCATCCTAAGGTCTCACTTGGGGTGGATGACCCTGGACAATGGCTATGAGTTCACCTCTGACTTCCTGATTACGCAACTCCATGCATCAACCCCGATAGTGCTGGGACTACCCTGGCTACGTAACACAAACCCTGACATCAATTGGAGAATGCTCATGATGACCTTCCTGGGACCCGAAGACTGCCCCCTGACCGCTGTGCACCTCCAGGCCCTGGGGAGCAATCTGGCACCCCACACCCCTGAAGTGACCACCACGCCCCCCGGCCATGCTCTGCCAGCACCCGTCCAAACTTGCAAGGCCCCTGCTTGACCGCCAAACATTCCTCGGAACAGACACAAAGGGCCAAACTACCTGGACCAGTCTCAGACATGCGCCACACCCGCTTCAGCCGATGCATCCATGACTCCAATCGACCCAAATACATTCGACATTAGGATCATCAAAGCCGCCCCCTTCGCCTATCTCATGAGGGACAGGGCCCCCACATTTCAGTTGCACACCTCGCCTGCTCCCCCAGAAGAACACCTATGAGGGGATGCTATCCCTCCAGTAAAGAAAACCAAAGAGCAGATTCTCTGAGAAGTAGTTTCCCCAGAATATCACAAATTTGCTGACGTATTCTCCAAAGGCAACGCTAAGGAAATTCCTCCCCACTGCCCCTATGATCATATGATTGACCTTGAGGAAGGAGCCAGCCCCCCTTTCAGAAAGGTCTACAACATGTCGGAAGTCGAGCTCCAGGCCCTCAAGGACTACCTTGATGAAATGCTTGGAAAAGGATTCATCCGACCTTCCGCCTCTGCCACCAAAGCCCTGGTTCTATTCACCAAGAAGAAGGACGGTTTGCTCCGACTTTGTGTCGACTATTGGAGACTCAATAAAATCACCAAGAAGAACCACTACCTGCTCCTGCTTATTGGTGATCTGGTCAACTGGCTCTGCAGCGCCAAGGTTTACACGAAAATCAACCTCCGCTCCGGCTACAACAATGTCTGCATCACCCTGGGACATGAGTGGAAAATTGCATTCCGCACATGGTATGGTCTGTTTGAGTACCTTGTAATGCCTTTTGGAATGACTAACTCCCCCGCCACATTTCAATACTTCATGAATGACATCTTCCACAACATGAGCGACGTCTTTGTGATTGTCTACCTGGACAACATCCTTGTCTACTCTGACTCAAAGGAGGATCACCGGAAGCATGTCCGACAGGTCCTGGAGTGTCTCTGGGAGCACAATCTTCATGCCAAGCCTGAGAAGTGCTCATTCCACATGGAAGAAGTTGAGTATCTTGGCATCATTGTATCCCCGGAGGGCATTCACATGGACCCCCACAAGGTTGAGGCCATTGTCAACTGGCTGCAGCCCTGGAACATCAAGGAAGTACAGTCCTTCTTGGGTTTTGCTAATTTCTACTGGAGGTTTATAGATAACTGCTCCAGTATCACAAAACCCCTCAACTGGCTCACATGCAAGGATGTGGCATGGAACTTGAACAGTAGGTGTCAGAGCATCTTTAACCTACTCAAGGAGGCCTTCACCACTGCCCCCGTATTCCAGCACTACGACCCTGCCCTCCCAATCATCCTGGAATGTGATGCCTCCGATTACACCATTACTGGAATTCTCTCACAGATGGAAGCCAGTGGTGGGGAGCCCCGGCCAGTTGCCTTCTACACCCGGTCCATGATTGACACCAAGCTCAATTACAATATCTACAACAAGGAGCTCCTCACCATCATTGAGGCCTTCAAACAATGGCGGGCCTACCTCGAGGGAGCCTGACACCGGATTCAGGTCTACTCGGATCATAACAACCTGCAATACTTCACCACAAGCAAGCAACTCAGCCGATGGCAGGCCTGGTGGTCTGAAATCCTCTCAGAGTACAACTTCACAATCCAGTACTGTCCGGGACAACTCGGAGCTAAACCCGATGCCCTCACCCGATGACTGGATGTCTACTCAAAGAAATTGTTTGAGGTAGAATGCAATGCCTTCAACCATTGCATGGTGATCCTCCCTGAACATTTGAATGCCGTACTGATTTTAAATGATGAAGAAATCCTGAGCCAGATACGCCGCGCCCCCCAGGACAAGTATTTCATTGACCATGACCCCTGTAAAACCCCCGACAGAACCGACTGGGACCTTGCCTTCTCCTTGTCCCCCAATGAAAAACTCCTCCTCCGGAATGGCCACATCTACATCCCAGATCATGCCCGACTCCACTATGATGTCCTCTGCCAGCACCACGGCCACAAGCTCTGGGGACACCCTGGGATACATAAGACCCTCCAACTTATCTCCTGGGCTTACTTTTGGCCAAGACTAAGGAAGGATGTAACCCACTACATTCGATCATGTAAACCCTGCCTCTAGGCTAAGGTCCCCCAACACCAACCCTATGGGCTCCTGAAACCCCTGCCCATTGGACGATGCCCCTGGTCCTCCATATCCTTGGATCATATTGTCAAACTCCCAGAATCAGAAGAGTTCAATGCCATTCTCATCATTGTGTGTAGGCTAACCAAGCAGGGCATTTTCATACCCTACCACACCACGGACACCGCCCCAGACTTCGCCCAGCTATTCCTCGAGCACATCTTCACCAAACACAGACTCCTGGACGATATCATCTCCAACTGGGGCCCACTCTTCGTATCCAAGTTCTGGACTTCCCTATGTAAGGCCCTTGAAGTAAAGGCCAATCTCTCCACCACCTACTATTCCAAAACCAATGGTCAAACCGAGAGAGTCAACCAGTCTCTCGAGCAGTACCTCTGGCTGTATGTCAACTACCTACAGGATGACTAGTGCACTGAGCTCCCCCTGGCTGAATTCACCTACAACAACATGCCACATTCTGCCACTGGAGTGACCCCCTTCTTCACCAACAAAGGATACCACCCCTGACTGACGTTCTTGCTCTAGGACATTTCATTGCACACTGCTCACGAAGTCACCTGGGATCTCCAGTTCCTTCACACATTTCTCTGGAAGGAAATTGACACCGTGAACCGGGCCTATGTGAAACATGCTGATCAGAAATGGGAAGACACCTCCGACTGGGCTCCCAGGACAAAGGTATGGTTAGACCGACGCCACCTCTGCACCTGCCAGCCCTCCCCAAAACTTGATCACAAGCGCCTCAGCCCATTCAAGGTCTTGAAGAAAGTCTCATCCCACGCCTACAAGATTGAGCTTCCCCTGGGACTTAAAGGTCTGCACCCGGTGTTTCATGTCCACCTCCTGGAGAGACACCCCCCAGACCCCTTCCCCGAGCAACACCCTGAACCCCCTCCCCTGGTCGAGGTCAAGGATAAGTACCATTACGAGGTTGAAGACATTTTCAACTCCCGGAACATTTGTGGACAACCCCACTTCCTTGTATGATGGCGTGGGTATGGTCCAGAGGACAATACCTGGGAACTGCTCTGGAACCTCGACGGCACCCTTGACAAACTCCAGGAGTTCCAGCAATGTCACCCAGGAAATGACTCTCCGGGGCACAGGACTCACAGATGGCAGTAGTGGGCGTAACCCCCGCCTCTGGGTTTAGTAGGGATTCAACTCCCATGTATACCTTCTGTTTCCCCTTTGTTAAAACCTTACCTCCCCTTTTAGTTCTTTTCCATAGTAATGCCCTGGAGCCTGGCAAGGTGCCTTTCTAGTTTTGCTATCACCTTACTAACACTATTTTTTGACTCCAGAGTATAATTATATACATTTCTACACTTACATTATTCCACAGTGACTGACGATACACATATGATTACATACGGACAGCGGCAGGAAAACAGGGCCCCTAGGTCTGAGGCC